>OX419340.1:33524808-33594808 GCA_948470475.1 Galaxea fascicularis | reverse complement strand
TAAAACATGAGTTTGTAGTTACAACAAGAAATGAAGCAAAAAATCTTACTATAGGTAATGCTGCCAAACTGACAAAATCTCAGTCACAGTGTGGATCAGTGATGCCTGCAGATATAATAAGCCCTTTTAATACTAGACTAAGACTTACCAGCAACACCTTTTGCTTCATAGAAACCATTCACAGTTGGGTGTGCTGTCAGTATTTCCCATTTGGCAGATGATTTCAACAAAATTTCAACAAACTTTCTAGTTAAATTAAAATAACCAGAGGCCAAGAAAAGCATGTTGCCTTGGCTTGCACTTCTAAGTAACTCTGATGTAATAAACTCATCTTGACGAATTCCAAATGGAAACATTTGCACTAAGGGAATCACCCATGTGTCAAATTGTTGGTTCAATGTTCTAGATGAATCGTAGAATGGGTTTTCTTCTTTCTTCCTTAGTAAATACTGTGACACTCTCTTCCCCGCCTCGGCCTTGAATTTCCTTCCACCATCAAACCCTTTAGTAGGATGAACAGCAAACGTTTTGCTTGTTGTTGTTGAGTTGTCTGGTTGGAGGTGAAGAGAGAATGACCTAACGATTGAAACAAGTCCATGGAAATAGTCTGCCAGTGGTTCACAGTTCTTGATTTCAATGTAGCGATCTTGGCGATTGGTAAAATAGTCAGCACTTAAGTTTGCCCTGCAAAACAATAAACAGAAAATTTATACCATATGACTTGCAGAAACTGAAATTCTGGAAGATGGCAATAACTTGAGTATTGAAAAAATTCCTAGAAAAAAAGAGGCACACATGCTCTCTATTTTCTATGCTGAGCATTAGAATTTGTAACTATTTGAAACATTTTATCTTAAAAGAACTTGAAAACCTTTCCTGTCAAATAAAAGGACATTACTGTAAGACAGTACTGTAAGCTTGCCACGAGCCAACTTTGGTCATGTTTAAATCCTTTCCATGTTTTTGCCTAACACATTGTGTTTCCATGCTGTTTAATTTTATGCCTAGGCTATGAAACATGACCAGTAAAGAGAAATTTGACTGATGGAAGCCTGTTAAGTGGGCCACCAACATGACTATTAATGGCATGGCTAACATGATAGCAAACATGATAACTTTCCTTCAAGGCCAAAATAATATATCTGTGCAATTATAATTGACTAGCCATGTGAACTGGATGACCATTATTTCAAGACTGAATCAATAAGTCACATCTGGCAATATTGTGGCCTTTTACTGTATGTAGTACATCATTGTAATTTAAAGTGTAATAAATAAAAAGCACTTGGTCCTAACCCACTCATGATCAAGGTGTTGTCTGTGAGGTAAACTTTTAAGTGTGTAAGTGCTACAGTCTCATTGAATCTCTCAGGCAATAGTAGTTTGAGCAGTCCTCGTAAACTTGGTGAATGATACAGTGAAACTTTTACAGAATTTGCAAAGCTCTGAACAAGTGGGAGAAGCATGGTGCGGGAGTTGTGATCTCCTCTGGATCCTCTGGTATGTTCCAGAAGAATTTCAACATTGAGGGTGTGATCTGATGCAGCAGATTTCTTTAAAGCTTCTTCAATACATTCAACCTAAATAGTGAAGTAAAGCAAATAATTATTAAGGGTAAAAAAGCACAGCTATAATATGAACAACACCAGTTTTAGTGTGCCCTTAAGAGCATGAAAAAAGATTCCTCTTCTTGTAAAATACAAAATCTAGTGCGGAGAAAGTTCTATAAATTTATGAACAGACCAACACAAAAATAATTATTATAAAACTCTTTTGGTAAGAAATGTTTATACTGAAGATACAGTAGTTGGTTGATCAACAGGATGACTCAGAGTCACTGACTGATTCACTTGAACAGAATTCCCTAGACTGATTACACTGTAATTGATGAGGTTGGTAGACAGATAGTCGAAGAATTGACTGATTCATTGATTGACTGATGACTGTTTGAATGATTGATTGATTGATTGATTGACTGATTGATTGATTGATGGGGGGGGGGGGGGGGGTTCGGGCAACCCACGGGAATTTGACTGTCACGTATATCCCCAGGGTAAGGATTTTGATTGGACATCATGGCCCCAGGGTGGGGAATTTCATTGCTTTCTTCTTGTGTGCAACAAGGACTGAAGGGGATTTTGATACTTTTGACAATTATGTTTTGCCCGGGGGTGGGGATTTTGATAATTTTTTTCAGAGAATGTCAAAATCCCGACCCCCCCTCGGGCTTGACACTGATAGGTGCATTACTTACAAGTTGTTGCTCCTTGGTACCAGTGCCCAGGTATAGTGAAGCCAAAATAATCCTTTTTTTGGCCTTACTGACATTATCCTGAAAGACAAAAAGCGCGAAATGTTATTGATAATCGAGAAAAAAAGAGGTCAAGTAATTTGAAGATCACACCTTCAGCGTCGTAAAAAATTGATTTGGTTCATATAAAACTGTGATGTCTTTGCCATTCACTGCAAACACAGGGGCATGTTCTCCAATCCACCTTACTATTTCTTCTGAGGTTTGTTCCGCCAAAGAACTACTAGAATAACAACTAGCAGACAGGAAAAGCTTTGAACGAATCCGCCAACAACATTTGGAGGATCTAGCGAATAAAATTGGGCCAAAATCCAACACAGATTGCATTTGAAAATTACGAACACCACAAATTAACGAATGGCTTTGCAACCAGGCTACTATTACTTGTAACCAAGCCTTCCAAGGTTGCCAGGCAAATTGACGACAACAAGTTCGGCCATCTTGAAGTGAGTGTTTCTCCGACTGGGCTTTTGTTTATGTTCTCTGCGCGCTTCCCTGAAGGTATGCCTCTTATTGCCATTTTTGTCTAACATTTTAACCTCCTTTTGTTGTAGCTCTGTTTTTATCAATATTGTGAGCCAAAAGGTGCTTAGAAACACTTAAGCAAGTAAGACCTTAGGCTGCATTAAAAGGAATTTCCACTCGTGTCCAGAAAGGGTTAAAGCGCAGGCATACACCTCCTTAGCGAGACCTATCATAGAATAAGGAAGCACTGTATGGGATCCTTATAGGATGTATCAAAAATCCTGGCTCGAACAAGTACAGCGATGTGCTGCGCGTACGTTTTGGGGCAAGATTTCCACAGAGGTCCCTACACTAATTATGCATGCATTTTTTGACTCAAACTAAATTCGTTTTTGGAACAGGGTTAGTATGAGAGTGATGCATGTATAATTAATGTAGGGACCTCTGCGGAAATCTTTCCCGTTTTGTTACTAAAACATATTCAATTTTTTTCTTACTTGGTGGTCTATTCCCCACCCCCAGGCACACAGAAAGATTCAATTACCCACCCCCAGGGCTCCTCATGAACCACAAATACGTCATTTTGTGTAAAAAATGGACATGACAATATTGATTTTGAACAATAGTAAAAACAGAAGTTTTGTGAGAAATGTAAACACTTTTCTAGAGGTTTTGATCAAAAGTATAATACAAACAAAAGGATAATAAAAACATGAACACTATTTTTGAAAATTAGAAAACTGACAAAAAAACTGTAACCGCCCTAGTGGACAGAACATTAATACGACATTAATGAAACCGTGAGTTTTCGATCACATTTAAATTATATTTTAAATTGCTTCTGAGTCAAATGAATACTTTTGATAGAGCATTAAAATTTCTGGCTTTTTACAGTTTGAATCAACTGCCATTTTTTCCAACCAGAGGACTGAGCAAAACATTAAACTCTGTGGACAGGTATTCATGGGTATTCTCCATGCAGTTCGGCGCCATCATGAACTGAGCAGTGGTCTGTCTCACAAGAAAAACGAGGAGTTATTTTCAAATTGCCTGGCCCCCTACCCCCGGGGACAAGCAGTTCCCCACCGCTGGGACTGAAGGACTGGACTTGTCCTGGGGGTTTCCCCCTTGGGATGGGGGGGGGGTGTTTACAGGTAGAATTGAACCATGCATAATAATCATGTATTAAGCAAAGCTTACCAAATGGACATGTACATCCATAGGCTTTACCGGTAATGATAATTTGTTAGTTTTTTTTTCCAGGCCTCTTGTGTATGTAGATAACTAAAATGGAGATCGTTTATGTGTACACAAAGAAGAGGAGTGAATTTGGGCGTCAGTGTAATTTCTCTGATCGTCAAGCTGAGCTCCATGTGGACATAGCTCCAGATGAAAAACTCCTGCAAGATTACATTGAGAAAAATCCTTGTGACACAGGAATTCAGTGTGTACAAGAAATGTCTGAGCATGAGGTGAGCATGATTGGCTCAAAGTAAGACCCATTTCAATTGTCTCATTTCGCATGTGCCGAATATAATGTGTGTCCAATGGTGGATTTTAGACGTTGAATTTAATTAATAGAGTCGCATTTAACTCATAAGCATATCTTTTATAGCATTTGTAAAGAAATTTAGATTCGTGAGTAAAACTTTAAACTTTATTTATGCATTGTATTCAGCATAATTGAAGTTCGACATATAAAACAACTGTCAAACTTCTGTTGTGGCAGAGGTTGTATTTATTCAATTGTATCAAATTTACTTGTTTTAAACATCAAACTTCACATACATTTAATTTCTGAATTACAAATAAATTTATTATTGTACCTTGTAAATTTGGAAAATGTGAAATGCGACGTTTAGCATTAATACCTTTGGCTTTGGTTTGATGAAATCACGTTCCTGGCTAATGCATAAGTAATGTGTGCCAGGTGAATACAGAGAGGTTTGAAACAGAGAGTCGGGGCATAAACCATGTGGAGGGAGGCTGGCCAAAGGATGTCAATCCTGCTGAAGTTGAGCAAACCATCCGATACAGAAAGAAAGTGGAGAAGGATGAAATATACATGAACACCATACAACAGCTTAGTAATGTAAGTGTGGATACTGCAGACTTTGAACTGTGCAAGTTGTACAGTAGTTCAACACAATATACACACTGTAGCACTACTAACAGTTTAACTCACCAGAAATATTCACTTACCGTACATGTAGATGATGTTTGTCAGCTTTTCTCATCAGGGAATTTGAAAAGATGAAAAAGTCTTGAACAAGAGCTGCATATAGGTTTACTTTCAAATTTGATGGTGAACAGGTTTATAGTGGTCAATTGTGGATGTGTATTGACAAGAGACCAAAATATTTCTTTGAATGTTCATGTATGTGCTTGAAGTTGTTTTCTCAATCAAAATTTGATATCTAAAATAATTTTAGATGCTTTCCACTGCTTTAGTATTTAACGATAATTCGCTGAAGGCAAAGTGAAAATTGGTGAATATTCACCAATGTTCACTGGGCCTGAGGCGAATAATTGTTTTACTGGTAGTATAATTTTCAGAGGTGAATATCAAGGACTACAAAATAACATACAGTATGAAAACATAAAAACACAAACGCAATTGTTCGTGTGCATACACATATGCAGCTATAGTTTTAATAATACACTTACATGTAAATTGATTGTGAATCAATTTACTCATTGAGTTTGGCAGTAAAATGAATGAGCGGAACACTACGAAAAATAAATTCATTCAGTAACTTTGTTTTATCGTTGTTCATTTCATTCATGGTTGTCATCATCTAAAAATGAGTAGCTTTAGTTTGAAGAAAAATGTCAGTTGATCGATCTAACCTTCTGGTGATCCACGTAACCACCACATTTACGATTCTTAAATGCGTTTAATACGAGTTATTGAAAAGAATGTTGTTCAGTGACAGCATTCAATTTGAAAATTCTCCATCCTTTCAAACATCCTGGACTTGGAATGATGTCTTTTGAATAAATGAAAATTGCACTCAGCAACTGTCCGCCATGTTTACTTGCCGAGATGGGTAAAGGTTACCAGCTTAAAACAATAAGTTAAAGCTGATTTCATTAGCTTATTTTATGTTACCCTGTATGTTATTAGACTATGGAACATTGCATCAAGCAAAATAATGCCATTGACATCTATGAAGAATACTTTGCTGAGATTGATGTTGACACATCAGGAGATCCACCCTCTGCGAAAACCATCAATGTATTCAGGTGAGGTTTTATTTTCAGCAGCGTAACATATTGCTAGAGATGCTTCGCTGAGATTTTTACCACAAAGACTAATTCCAGAGACACAACTGAATATTTCAGTTAATGGTTTGTAAATAAGTAATGGCGATGCTGCGTTTTTGGTTATCATGTCCTAAAATTTTGGTTATTTGCTAAACATCTGCTTGCATCATTATATGGAAACCTTGATAAGCAGCCCAGTAGTGAAGGTCACTTTCAAGTGGTGCATCACAGACTCTGTGACTTCTTCCTTAAAATAACTTTAGTTTATACTTTGACTCTCATGTCAGCTCTTGAAAGTTGAGTTGGTTTATGGGCAAACTCAACATTTCTCAAACACAGGGCTGTCAGAGCTAGGGGCCATGGATTTTCCTCAGAAATTCAGAGTCAGATCTCCGCTTACTGTACATGGATAGAAAAATTGCTTATTGACTCAGTACCACAATGGCTGGATTTCCCTGCTACTTTTCACAATGCCCTGCCTATTGCAAACAATCAGAAAATGTCTTGAGTCACATCTTCTCAGTGAAATGCATAAATTACATTGTATCTTATTTAGGACTGCTGCTTCTTTCTGTAAAAAAAACTTGTTTGAACTACCATTGTAATTGCAAGTGTGTTGCCAATATTTCAGAGATCCTTGCGAACTGAAGCGTACAGCCACCAGTCTATCATGGTATCCTGAGAGCTCCAGAAAGCTAGCTGTAGCTTACTCCATTTTGGAGTTTCAGAAGTTTGCTGGAGAAACATCCATGGATTCCTACATCTGGGATATTGGTAAGGACTGATCTATCAAACCCATCTTCTTTAGCATTTCTTCAGAACTTCTACTTTATACCTATTTTATGTGCAGCAGTTGGTTTGTAAAAGACAAGTTTGAGAGAGTGAACTTGAGAGAAGTGTATCAAGTCCATAGAAAACAGGCAGGGTTTACATGTCTCCCTATTTCCCATTTAACCTTTGAGTTTTGAGAGCTAAATAGTCAAAGACCAATATTGTCTTCTTGGAAAAAGCAACTGATTAATCCCAGGCTTCATTTAGGATGCCCCTGGCTAGTTAAAAAATTAGTGACAGTTGTGTTCCATGCAGAATGAGTAGTTACTCACTGTAGTCTCCAGGGTTACAAGGATCATGACTATGTACGTTAAAAGTGATTTTTTTCTTAATTTTCATTGTAGAGAATCCCAATAAACCTGAACTTGCCCTCAAGCCTGTGTCACCATTGGTTTGCTTGGAATACAATCCGAAGGATCCGCACATTCTTGTAGGGGGATGCTACAATGGACAGCTAGGTATGAACAACTTACAACAAGGCTGGATTCAAAACAGTATAGTGTGGGAAGCAATTGACAGGAGGGAAACGGCTCAGTTTTCTTGTCTTTACATGTTATTGAACTGTTATTGTTTACATATTACTCTGATTATTATGGTAATGCAGTATGCAGTGTTGGGGTTGAAGTAGTAATCATTCTCAGTAATGCTTTGTTCAGGCATTATGCATCTTGTTTACTACATGTAGGTAAGTACTACATCTTTGTCTCACAGGTTTTTGGGATACTCGGAAGGGATCACATCCTGTGGAAATGACAGCAATTGAGTTCAGCCACAGAGACCCTATCTACAAGACTATTTTCCTTCAGTCCAAGACAGGTTGGTATTGAATTTTCATTGCCATCTTTATCTTTATCACAGCTAGTAGAGCAGTTTATTGAGTGTCTTAAGTAATTCTTGTTTGCTTTGGTTGTGCTTTACTTTGCTGTGATTGGTTGACAAAATTCATGCTACCTTCTCAGCCAATGAGAATCAAAACCAAAACCAATGGCTAGTTGCATGTGTGCATTTTCCCGCGCTTGGCGCTGGTTGCTTGTAATTTACTGGGCTGTCCTTATCTCATGTAATTGGTCAGTGTAATTTATTTGGTTTTGGTTTTACAACACTCAACATTTATTATTGAAAACCACTCTAACTAGTGTCATAATACCATGGTTACCTTCACCACTGCAATCAAGTCTGTTGTCATTGCCATCGCCTTGCTCATCATGAATCGATTGAGCATCATTTTTGGTGCCAACATGTCATCATCAACATCATCCTTGTCAATGCAATCATCTCCTTTACAAAGAGCACATCTATTATCATCATGATTATGCTCATTCACCTACATCATAATCAGTAATGTCTAACCATGAATATTGAAATCTTTCGTGAACATTAACATCACTCAATGACAGGTAATAAAATTTGTCTCCAGTTGTATCATGTCTCCAAAACCTATCTTTTATATAATAAATGCAGCCATTAGTATTTATTTAGTTATCTGTGTATTTATGATCTGTATATTGCATTGTAGTCAGCTTGCCAAGTGTCACTAATTCCATTTTGTTTTGTTTAGTGTTGTTCTACTTATTATAATATTTATGTATTATCATCTGATATGCCAAGTATTCCTAGATCCTTTTTTTCTTTTGAGTGTTGTTCTTTGCAAAGAAAAGTAATTTAATATAACTGTGTCTGTAGGTACTGAGTGCTTCTCCACCAGCACTGATGGACAAGTTTTGTGGTGGGATATTCGTAAGATGGGTGAGCCTACAGAATCGCTCTTGCTGTGTCCGAATGTAAAGAAGGATCCTCGCCCACAGGGGGGCGTGTCCCTGGAATTTGAACCCACCATGCCTACCAAGTTCATGGTAGGAACAGAGCAAGGCTCAGTGCTGTCCTGTAATCGGAAGGCTAAATCTCCATCGGAAAAAATAGTGTGTTCATTTTCCCAGCATTATGGTCCTGTCTATGCTGTTCAGGTGTGTGCATTTGGTTTTCATTGTTCATTGAAATGCAGTTACATGATAATTACATGTACATTCATAGCATTTCTTGCTCAAATTTCCAATCCAGTGAAGACAAAGTTTAGTTTTAATTCTGATTTATTAGCACATACAGTCAAATGTTGATTATCCAGACTCTAATTATCCAGACATTCTGATTGAACTTCTGAAATTGTTTAATGGGGATTTATCTTACTTTTACATGTAATTCTGAAAAATGTTTGCTATATTGCGGATTTTGTTTTCACAGTGTAAAATTTACACTGTGAAAACAAAATCTGTGCGAACGGATGCCATTGTTTTTTGAACGGATAATCCTGGCTGTGCCAACCAATGCAAATTTGTTTTGGATGGATAACCCTGGCCGTGCAAATGGATGCAAAATTTTTTGAATGGCTGATGAAGGGCAAGTGAACAGCAAAACACTGTTTGAACGGATAGCCGTTAGTGTACGTTTTTGCGTAAGAGGTCACAAATTCAGCTAGTGTGTGATTAGTTGTGCATGTAGTTTATTTGTTCCTACATGTATAACATTGCATGCCTGGCTAGTTATCTGAGCATGGTATGCAAATATACATGCAACTTCATTAATATTATCAGGCCCTAATATTATTATCCATTATTCGGACTCTTCATTATCCTGACTTTTTTCAGGTCTCACCACAAGTCTGGATAATATGTTTGACTGCAAACCTGTGGCTTATGCAGTATATATTGAATGAACAGCCCAGTGGGTGTTTACATCTTCTAATATCCTGTCACAAATCATTTCAATTGCTCACTCACTATGGTAACACATAGGTCATTCGGTGGCTGACATGTTTTGTTTTTCTTATTGCAGCGTAATCCATTCTTTCCCAAGAACTTCTTGACCATAGGTGACTGGACAGCCAGGGTAAGGGCAAAGTTAATTAAAGATTTTATGCCATTAAACCTTTGCCTGCAGTTTTATTCCCTCTATAGAACATCAGGAGTTATCTCAATTTGCAAGCAACCAACTTACAGTATAATTATGTTAGATTGTTCTTCGACACTGACATTTGTGCACTTTGAGTATGGATTTAACTCGCTATCAACTTACAAGTTTCAAGAGCCGATTCCTCCAAATATTTACATAATCTTAGACACACTATCTTGCAGTTGATAGGGAGCTTTATTATAATATTCAGCTATGCCAAAGTCTGGTAGGTGAGATGATAAGCTTTTAGCTGCAAAAGCTTTGACTTAAAACTCAGTGATGCAATCTTGTGACATACATGTATGATGACTGTGTGATTACAAGGAGATGCTCTGAGGGTTGTACCTTGACAAATATAAAGTATCAATCTTAGATAAACTGTAATTATTGATTGCAAAACTAGCTGCATAAATTTTATTTGTTTATCTTATTTTGTAGATCTGGTCTGAAGACCTCAGGGAATCGTCCATCATGTGGACTAAGTATGTTCTTTTTTTTTACAGCGTTTCCCCTCTCTCAATCCCTTCCTCCCTCCCTCCTTCTGTTTCTCCCCTCTCTCAATCCCTTCCTTCCTCCCTCCTTCTTTTTCTCCCCTCTCTCAATCCCTTCCTTCCTCCCTCCTTCTTTTTCTCCCCTCTCTCAATCCCTTCCTTCCTCCCTCCTTCTTTTTCTCCCCTCTCTCAATCCCTTCCTTCCTCCCTCCTTCTGTTTCTCCCCTCTCTCAATCCCTTCCTTCCTCCCTCCTTCTGTTTCTCTCCTCTCTCAATCCCTTCCTTCCTCCCTCCTTCTGTTTCTCCCCTCTCTCAATCCGTTCCTTCCTCCCTCCTTTTGTTTCTCCCCTCTCTCAATCCCTTCCTCCCTCCCTCCTTCTGTTTCTCCCCTCTCTCAATCCGTTCCTTCCTCCCTCCTTCTGTTTCTCCCCTCTCTCAATCCCTTCCTCCCTCCCTCCTTCTGTTTCTCCCCTCTCTCAATCCCTTCCTTCCTCCCTCCTTCTGTTTCTCCCCTCTCTCAATCCCTTCCTCCCTCCCTCCTTCTGTTTCTCCCCTCTCTCAATCCCTTCCTTCCTCCCTCCTTCTGTTTCTCTCCTCTCTCAATCCCTTCCTTCTTCCCTCCTTCTGTTTCTCCCCTCTCTCAATCCGTTCCTTCCTCCCTCCCTCTGTTTCTCCCCTCTCTCAATCCCTTCCTTCCTCCCTCCTTCTGTTTCTCTCCTCTCTCAATCCCTTCCTTCCTCCCTCCTTCTGTTTCTCCCCTCTCTCAATCCCTTCCTTCTTCCCTCCTTCTGTTTCTCCCCTCTCTCAATCCCTTCCTCCCTCCCTCCTTCTGTTTCTCTCCTCTCTCAATCCCTTCCTTCTTCCCTCCTTCTGTTTCTCCCCTCTCTCAATCTGTTCCTTCTTCCCTCCTTCTGTTTCTCCCCTCTCTCAATTCGTTCCTCCCTACCTCCTTCTGTTTCTCTCCTCTCTCAATCCCTTCCTTCCTCCCTCCTTCTGTTTCTCCCCTCTCTCAATCCCTTCCTTCCTCCCTCCTTCTGTTTCTCCCCTCTCTCAATCCCTTCCTTCCTCCCTCCTTCTGTTTCTCCCCTCTCTCAATCCGTTCCTTCCTCCCTCCTTCTGTTTCTCCCCTCTCTCAATCCCTTCCTCCCTCCCTCCTTCTGTTTCTCCCCTCTCTCAATCCGTTCCTTCCTCCCTCCTTCTGTTTCTCTCCTCTCTCAATCCCTTCCTTCTTCCCTCCTTCTGTTTCTCCCCTCTCTCAATCCGTTCCTTCCTCCCTCCTTCTGTTTCTCCCCTCTCCCAATCCCTTCCTTCCTCCCTCCTTCTGTTTCTCTCCTCTCTCAATCCCTTCCTTCCTCCCTCCTTCTGTTTCTCCCCTCTCTCAATCCCTTCCTTCCTCCCTCCTTCTGTTTCTCCCCTCTCTCAATCCGTTCCTTCCTCCCTCCTTCTGTTTCTCCCCTCTCTCAATCCCTTCCTCCCTCCCTCCTTCTGTTTCTCCCCTCTCTCAATCCGTTCCTTCCTCCCTCCTTCTGTTTCTCTCCTCTCTCAATCCCTTCCTTCTTCCCTCCTTCTGTTTCTCCCCTCTCTCAATCCGTTCCTTCCTCCCTCCTTCTGTTTCTCCCCTCTCTCAATCCCTTCCTTCCTCCCTCCTTCTGTTTCTCTCCTCTCTCAATCCCTTCCTTCCTCCCTCCTTCTGTTTCTCCCCTCTCTCAATCCCTTCCTTCCTCCCTCCTTCTGTTTCTCCCCTCTCTCAATCCGTTCCTTCCTCCCTCCTTCTGTTTCTCCCCTCTCTCAATCCCTTCCTCCCTCCCTCCTTCTGTTTTTCCCCTCTCTCAATCCGTTCCTTCCTCCCTCCTTCTGTTTCTCTCCTCTCTCAATCCCTTCCTTCTTCCCTCCTTCTGTTTCTCCCCTCTCTCAATCCGTTCCTTCCTCCCTCCTTCTGTTTCTCCCCTCTCTCAATCCCTTCCTTCCTCCCTCCTTCTGTTTCTCTCCTCTCTCAATCCCTTCCTTCTTCCCTCCTTCTGTTTCTCCCCTCTCTCAATCCGTTCCTTCCTCCCTCCTTCTGTTTCTCCCCTCTCTCAATCCCTTCCTTCCTCCCTCCTTCTGTTTCTCTCCTCTCTCAATCCCTTCCTTCCTCCCTCCTTCTGTTTCTCCCCTCTCTCAATCCCTTCCTTCTTCCCTCCTTCTGTTTCTCCCCTCTCTCAATCCCTTCCTCCCTCCCTCCTTCTGTTTCTCTCCTCTCTCAATCCCTTCCTTCCTCCCTCCTTCTGTTTCTCCCCTCTCTCAATCTGTTCCTTCTTCCCTCCTTCTGTTTCTCCCCTCTCTCAATTCGTTCCTCCCTACCTCCTTCTGTTTCTCTCCTCTCTCAATCCCTTCCTTCCTCCCTCCTTCTTTTTCTCCCCTCTCTCAATCCCTTCCTTCCTCCCTCCTTCTGTTTCTCCCCTCTCTCAATCCCTTCCTTCCTCCCTCCTTCTGTTTCTCCCCTCTCTCAATCCGTTCCTTCCTCCCTCCTTCTGTTTCTCTCCTCTCTCAATCCCTTCCTTCTTTCCTCCTTCTGTTTCTCCCCTCTCTCAATCCCTTCCTTCTTCCCTCCTTCTGTTTCTCCCCTCTCTCAATCCCTTCCTCCCTACCTCCTTCTTTTTCTCCCCTCTCTCAATCCGTTCCTCCCTACCTCCTTCTGTTTCTCCCCTCTCTCAATCCCTTCCTTCCTCCCTCCTTCTTTTTCTCCCCTCTCTCAATCCGTTCCTTCCTCCCTCCTTCTGTTTCTCCCCTCTCTCAATCCGTTCCTTCCTCCCTCCTTCTGTTTCTCCCCTCTCTCAATCCGTTCCTTCCTCCCTCCTTCTGTTTCTCCCCTCTCTCAATCCCTTCCTTCCTCCCTCCTTCTGTTGCTCCCCTCTCTCAATCCCTTCCTTCTTCCCTCCTTCTGTTTCTCCCCTCTCTCAATCCGTTCCTTCCTTCCTCCTTCTGTTTCTCCCCTCTCTCAATTCGTTCCTCCCTACCTCCTTCTGTTTCTCTCCTCTCTCAATCCCTTCCTTCTTCCCTCCTTCTGTTTCTCCCCTCTCTCAATCCCTTCCTTCCTCCCTCCTTCTTTTTCTCCTCTCTCTCAATCCCTTCCTTCCTTCCTCCCTCCTTCTGTTTCTCCCCTCTCTCAATCCGTTCCTTCCTCCCTCCTTCTGTTTCTCCCCTCTCTTAATCCCTTCCTCCCTCCCTCCTTCTGTTTCTCTCCTCTCTCAATCCCTTCCTTCTTCCCTCCTTCTGTTTCTCCCCTCTCTCAATCCGTTCCTCCCTCCCTCCTTTTTTTTCTCCCCTCTCTCAATCCCTTCCTTCCTCCCTCCTTCTGTTTCTCCCCTCTCTCAATTCGTTCCTCCCTACCTCCTTCTGTTTCTCCCCTCTCTCAATCTCTTCCTTCTTCCCTCCTTCTGTTTTTCCCCTCTCTTAATCCCTTCCTCCCTCCCTCCTTCTTTTTCTCCCCTCTCTCAATCCGTTCCTTCCTTCCTCCTTCTGTTTCTCCCCTCTCTCAATCCCTTCCTCCCTCCCTCCTTCTTTTTCTCCCCTCTCTCAATCCGTTCCTCCCTCCCTCCTTCTGTTTCTCCCCTCTCTCAATCCGTTCCTTCCTCCCTCCTTCTGTTTCTCCCCTCTCTCAATCCCTTCCTTCCTCCCTCCTTCTGTTTCTCCCCTCTCTCAATCCGTTCCTCCCTCCTTCTGTTTCTCCCCTCTCTTAATCCCTTCCTCCCTCCCTCCTTCTTTTTCTCCTCTCTCTCAATCCCTTCCTTCCTTCCTCCCTCCTTCTGTTTCTCCCCTCTCTCAATCCCTTCCTCCCTCCCTCCTTCTGTTTCTCCCCTCTCTCAATCCCTTCCTCCCTCCCTTCTTCTGTTTCTCTCCTCTCTCAATCCCTTCCTTCTTCCCTCCTTCTGTTTCTCCCCTCTCTCAATCCGTTCCTCCCTCCCTCCTTCTGTTTCTCCCCTCTCTCAATCTGTTCCTTCTTCCCTCCTTCTGTTTCTCCCCTCTCTTAATCCCTTCCTCCCTCCCTCCTTCTTTTTCTCCTCTCTCTCAATCCCTTCCTTCCTTCCTCCCTCCTTCTGTTTCTCCCCTCTCTCAATCCCTCCCTCCCTCCTTTTCTTTCTCCCCTCTTAATCCCTTCCATCCTCCCTCCTTCTCTTTCCCTCTGTCCCCACTCTGGCACAATGACACCTCCCTTCAGTTCAATAATCCTTGGTTTTGTTACCAGGCAACACATGTCATACATGACAGATGGATGTTGGAGTCCTGTGCGACCTGCAGTGTTCTTTACTACCAAGATGGATGGCACTTTAGATGTGTGGGATTACCTCTTCAAACAAAATGATCCAACACTCAGTATTCAGGTAATTTAGTTAATCTAGTTTATTGTGTGGGACACATGTGGTTCAGTCTGTGAGAATCCATGAAAGGATTATTGAAAAAGATGGTATTTATTACTTGAAAAGTACTCTGCCTTCATTTGTAAATTGGAAAAAATATTCATTTGCATTAATGGCGAATGATGCAAAGATCACTATTTTTAAAGAAACATATGGAGCTAGAAATTCCAGAGGGTTGGAGGGGGGGGGGGGGGTGAACCAGAAAAAAAAACTTCTGTGGTGGAGGTATGGATATTTTCTTGAACCTGACACATTAATTTGGAATCTATTGAATGGAACATTTTTTTTTGCACAGGTCTGTGATGAGTCTTTAAATTCACTGCGTGTTCAAGAACAGGGAAGGTTGGTTGCCTGTGGCTCACACTCTGGTACCGTCACGCTGCTGGAGTTGTCTGATGGATTGTGTAACATACAGAGAAATGAAAAGGCATCAGTTACAGCGGTAAGAACCTACAGTGGCTGAGGACAGTGTTAATACTAGTTTTGTGGCACATTAAGTTTTACATTCTGGGAAGAAGCATTCGTTTTGTTTTTTTTTACCGATTATCATAAGGTGTTGGTTGGTTTTTATAGTTTCAAACATTTGCATACTCATGTGACCATCAGATAGTCATTGCATACCATATGTGCTGTAGTGATAATGGGAAGGGGGTGAGGATGAGGATGAGAATAACAACTCAAGGGTTGGGTGCAACACTATACAAAGTGACTTTTTGAGTGATTTTTTATCTTGCTGAAAAAATTGCTGATTTCTCGCATACAGGCCCAAGAAGTCGAAAAGATGTTTTCCCTGTCTTTCCCTGGGCTAGTTGTCTAGGACAATGTTTACCAGACAAAAGCAAGCCTGTGAACGAGAAATTAGCCATTTTTGAGCAAAATGAAAAAAAAATCATTCCATAAAAGTCACTTGCCATAGTATCCACCCGAAAAGAATGATTATTCCTTTTCCCTGAGAAATTCTTGTCATTTGAGAACATGGAATAAAGTGAGCTATTAGTGCAGCATGTGCATGTGCACATGTGCACTTATCCAGAAACTCTTTTAAAAAAAAATCATTAGAACAAAACTAATTGAAATTCTAGGAACTGAAGACTCCTATGCCGAGATAGATACCATAATAATTTAATAAGATGAAAGATTAAAATTCCAACTGAAGTTAAGTCTAGTTTTCCTTTTTGCACATTGTTATTGTTGTATGTAATTCCAACTGAAGTCAAGTCTAGTTTTCCTTTTTACACATTGTTATTGTTATTGTTGTATTGTAATTCAGTTAAGGTTTTGTAAAAAATGCCTATATTCCGTGTGCAGTCTGGCTTGCCGCGATTAGCTCCTCGCTATTTGCAAGCCAGCCTAGTAATAATTTAAGTGTTTGTCGTATATAAAACTTGAACTTGAACTTGTGCAAGAGTTACTCCTATTGTTTCGTCATTTCCAGATGTTTGAAAGGGAGACCAAAAGAGAAAAGATTTTGGAAACAAGACATCGTGAGATGCGGTTGAAAGAGAGGTCAAAGAGTTCACAAGACAAGTAAGGAACAGAGAACTAAAACCTTTCAAAATTAGCCGTGGCACAGTTTCCAACTTGAAGCTGCCTTGCGGCCTTCTCGTGTACGCAACAGCCACACTGTCAAGGCTACCTCCTTCTGACCATGTTTTGGGCCTCAGAAAATCCTCTTACAACTCCTCTTTTGTCTGGAAACCATTGCAATCTGTTATCGCCTAACGGCAAAATATTGCACTAAGTGAATGTTTAAAACCGACGTTTGTGGATCTGACCCCAACTGCTGAAACAGCAGATAGGTATCCAGGGAATAAGTTGCTATTGAACTAGTAAACTGCACTGCAGCTGATACGCTTTTATCCACTGGGTAGTGACTCATCCGTTTGGTTGATGCATCTGTCCTTTGAACAACTTTTACCGGGGCAGGGACCCGTTTCTCGAAAGTCCCGAAATCTCTTCGACTTGAAAAGCCATTTCTAAAACTGCGATCCACTTAACCCGAAAAAGCTGGCCTTTTTGCTATGATTCAAGATACACAAGGGCAAATTTGTTGCCAAATTTCATGCCTGGAAACATCTTCGTTTTGAGGTAATTCCTCGAAATTGCATTGCGCATCCTTACTGCGCATAATTTATTGGGTCAGCAACGCGCGCACGAGCGCGTGTATGTTCAAAACATTGCACTTTTCTCAAGGATTCATCCCCTAGAAATAGGTAAATGGCGATTTTCTCCCAAACGAGTATGGGGACCTATGCTTTTTATTTCTCGTATTGAAAGAAAATGCAATTCTCCATGGCAAAT
Source organism: Galaxea fascicularis (assembly GCA_948470475.1). NCBI lineage: Eukaryota > Metazoa > Cnidaria > Anthozoa > Scleractinia > Euphylliidae > Galaxea > Galaxea fascicularis. The sequence continues at coordinate 33,577,799 of OX419340.1, read as the reverse complement.
TCAGATTTGAAGAATTTTCTATTGTCCAGTTTTTTATTATTCACAGAAGATCTCCTTTACGGTGAGGCTATTGAAACTTCAGTGGTAAAACACAGACGCAAAAAACACGACTAACTTTCATTATAATTACTTCATTTTTTTCTTAAATTTCGACCATGGTGTGCTTTAGACAAAATAAATCCCGCCTATATCCCATTGTTTCTGTCCTGTTTTTGTAAATTATAGAGTCTCAGACCACTTTCGGCCACCAACTTAAACTGTGCTAACAATGTACCAAAGTAGGTATAAACTTAAGCCTCAAAGCATGAAAACGGAAATGGAGACCCTCTTTTTTTTTAGCATTTCTTTGATGTTTTTGACGTTGGCAACTACCTTGCAAAGTTTCAAATAAAATCTATTGTGACTTCTACTTCTGAGGAATGACCTTAAAAAAGAAGTTTCGGGGGTTTCGAGAAATGCGCGCCTAGGCAAGACTGGAAGGTATGGATATCTGACTGCTTTGGAATATTTTCAGAGAAGAAACTCATGAACAAGCTGAGGAAGAAGAAGGAGAGGATTTGGTGAGTAAAGCTGAAACAGAGTTCTTCAAGATTGTCGAGGCTGAGAAGAAAGCCCTGGAAGAAGCCGAGAACAAGAGGAACGCGGCTCTAGCTGACGTGAAACAGGCCATAGCACAGGAAGGCGTCACTCATGAGGAATACAAGGAAGGGGAGACCGAAGTGAAGAAATCGGACGAGGTAACGGCACTTTTTAGCCCGTCTTATTTTCCTTGGGGCCCCATTAGATTTGTTTTTATTGTCGTGATCGTGATCGTGATCGTTACCGTTGCCATTAGTGTGAACATGATTAGCTAAGAGTGCGATAATTATCATTGATTTGTTCTCGACTGTACCACGCTGGGTAATAAAAAAGGGAGATAACTAAAAACTGTCACTGATGATTTGTTAAAAATAACCCATTAAATTTTTGTAAATGTCTGAACACTTCAATATTTTTCAACATGATTGGAAGTAAGTGCAATCCGTTCCCTGCCCTTCTCCAAAAAGAAATGACTTGTACCGGGATGTTTTCCCCGACATGGTTTCGTAGTGATAGTATTGTGGGTGTTAGATTATGTAAAACGTGTCCGTAACTCTGTGAAGACCGCGAAAAATGAGCGATAAAGGAAAAGCCTCCATATGCGAACCTAGGTTAAATATGTTCTTATAAAAATGGTGTTTACTGGATAATGAGGCTATTTAGGTCTTCTTGAAAAGGTGCTTGTGATGGTTGGGTGTGACAGTCTAAAGGCGCGTTTTTTTTTTGGGAGCCATTCTGGAATGAGAATAGTTGGAATTTATTTTTGGCGCGTTTCTTTATTGTCTATTCTAATTCCGGAATCCTTAGAATCCATTCCGGTTATTCTGCTGCGTGGTGTAGAACGAACAGAACGTGCAACTCGTCAGTGACGCGTCAATATCTTCGGCAACAAATAAATGATGTCCGACCAAACACCAGCGTGTCGGTGACGTCGGCGCCAAATTCAACTTTTGCTTCCGAGCCTGAGAAGAAAGGCAATTGCAGTTGGACATTGTAAGAAACCCTTTGTCTTATCAGGTTATATAAGAAACATGAAGACCATTTTCCTGATGTTCTGTTCAAACGAAAATCTCTCCGGGGGAGCATTTCGCGCGCGATGACTAGGAACAAAGAAGGGTATTTTCCTTACTCGGCGAAAACAAGTGGAAGTCGTTGTTATCAAGCTTCCGAAAGTGTGTGGACAACAGCAACAAGTCTGGAAGGGTGCGTTGTCATTCCGCTTTCAGAATACTGGTCGTTTTTGTTGTTGTCAAATTCCCATCATTCTAATCATTCTCATTCTTTTTGTTCTCATTCTGGAATAGCCCAAAAAACGCACCTTAAGTAATCTTCATGGACTACATGGTCTACATACTGAATTTGACAAATTTAAGAACTTGTTTAAGATTTTTGGTCATAACAGGTACAGTACTCGATGTATTTTTTTTCCTCTTAGATACCACCTGTGGAAGACGGTTCAGTGAAAACTGGTGGATCTGAGGAGCCGGTCAAATCATAGACCACCCTAACTCTCTTCCACTACTAAGATTAAACGATTTTCCTCACAGGGCATTGTAAATAGTATTTTAAAACGGCTCATCCTCGTGACGTCAATTCGCGAGACGTCGTTGATGGTTGGTAGTCTGTCAGATTAAATGCAGTTTTACTGGAGTGTGACCAGAGGCATTGTCATTTGTTCGTGTAATGGTGAAGTTGTGATGTGCCATTTTGTACAAAAAAGATCTGTATTTGTAAATTAAACTAAAACTAAACTCTTATTTGCTGTGTTTATTTGCGGTTACGTCCATGTTCTCTGCATAATTATCTTTCGTTTTTTAGTATTTCATTTCTATTTGTAGTTACTTGGTAATTGGTGCTGCAAAGGCTGTTTCAATACAAGGAAAGTTCAGACTAAGACAACAACTCTCTATTTAATAAACATTTTTATTTGTTGAGCTCTTAAGCCTTTTATATAATGATGTTTCGTGGCCATGTTTTCCCACTGTCAATAGCAAGCTCTCTTTATTTCAACACGGTAAAAATTCAATCAGGTCGGTGCATAAAAAAAAAAAGATTTAAAGACCCAGTAAAGACCAATAGACTTTGCGCGCCTCTGTTGATGGTGTGGCTCTCACTTCGACGCGGCAAAATTTGATCGTGTACATGTTAGCGTCAACTGCCTTGATTTATTTCCCATTTGTGATGTGTGATGGACGGCTCGGTCTCCTCTTCGCTCGGGTATCTTCTCGGAAATGAAAATGTGAATGTTTATGGTTCGGTAGTGCGAGCAGACGAAGCGGACAATAGTGGAACTTAGGTTCACCATGCTCCAGGCGGCTTCTTGAAACATGCTACACGCAGTTTCAGTAAGATGTTAATACATCGTCTTTTCGAGATTTCTAGCGGTTACCACTCAGATGCGCGGGGTTCTTGAACACAGAGGTATTTGTTCTCCCAGGTGTTTTAACTTAAAGGGCAACAGAAGTACAAACAGCGCACCTAAGGCCTGTGGAAAAAGAGAACAAGGAAAGGTGATGTTTAGTCCGGAGGTTAGGATTGTGCGCACCAGTTTCTCAAACATTGAAGGGCAAAACTTGACGAGCGCATTTTCCCGCGCTTAGCGCCGGTGACATAAATTGCTTTGAATTCTGATTGGTTCATTACACTGTTTACGTCTGTTGTGATTTGCTAGAGCCATTATTTTGGTCTGGTTAATCGTCAGTCTTACCTGGGTTACAGCTGCAATTATGGCAGTGTATGCAACAATGTACAACTTTTCTCTCACCGGGTCGAGCAGGAACACATCTTGACAACCCTACAAATAAAAACTTGCAGTGAAGCTATGAGTTCGGATATAAGTTTTACCTGGTTTCTATGCATAATATAAATAAGTAGTAGTTCTAGAGGTTACTTTAAGAAACTTTCATTGATAGGTTGCAGGCACGTTTGTTCATCTTTTCAACGGGTAAAGATAGATCTGCGACAGAAAGTGCCCTCTCTATCTTTGTATTGCATTTTTTTGGTTGGGGTGGGGGTAGCCTAGGGAGAAAACCATGGTTAGGAAAAAGTAACGTTGCCTTATCAAGTTTTAGACCTCAACAAGTTGTCTTTACTACACGTGTTTGTATAAACAGGCGAATTAGATTCCTACATTTACCAGCTTATTGAACTCCAAATATCTGGAAATTTAACTATAAAGATAGAAAAATCAGTTATAGAGGTGACCTGTTTATTGATCCCTTTCAAAACCATTCGTGCACAGAGAACCAATCATGTTTGTTATGTCAGAATGGGCCGGCAGCGATATTACTTTCCCTTAATCGCTGTGTACATACCAGTTCCAGTACACATACCCTGGAATATATACTTTCCAAGGTAAAGTTCTCTCCGCAGCGATATGAATGAACGTAGCGTTCCCTTTCATTCTTACAGCAACTGTCAGGAACAATAGAGTCGTTTCCTCGGGTGAAACGCGACTGGCGCCAATCTGTGTAGTTATACCAGCCGCAACAATATCCCTGTGGTAAAATTTTAAATAATGTGGAATAATTGTTAAGTTGACGATGTGGCCACCAAAATGCATTAGAACTGCAAAGACTGTCGAGAGCAGGGCTAGAGCGTGGGAAAATTAAACATGCCACTGGCGCTAAGGGCTGGAAATGGTCGGGCGTAAGCTAAGTTGATTGATATTTTTATGACATTTTGAATATTTATACAGAGTTACATCAGCACAAAACGACCAATTTGTTGAAAAATGTATTATTATACCCCAGTTAATAAAACTAAATGTTATTCAGGCATTTTCAGGTCTTTTTTAATATTGCTGGGAAAAAAATATCTGTTCCTTTTTGCCAGCAAGACACACAAGATATTTCAGCCAGCTAGATAAATTTCTCACAAAAATCCAGATTTCGCCAGCCAGCAACACTCACACTGCTACCACACTTCAGTAATTACCAACCGAAACCATCAGCACAAAGAAATTTGATAACCACCTCCGGAAAGTAACTGATATTTTGCCAGCCAGCACAATACCTCGGGGGAACAGATAAAGTGAGGAACAGCTTCGTTTTGTGCCCCTGTTACATGACCTGCGGACAGCGTAGATAATCTAGGCGGGCCCGGAAATAAGGAAAAATCAAAGACAGCTAAAAAATTATGTTGGTGGGAAGGTAAAGTTGCAAAAAGAACAATGTTAAAGAAAGAGAAGAAAAACTGAACACGGAGCTGATTTAAGCATCAAATGAAAGACAAAGGAATGCGCTGCTATCTTTGGCACTTTTACGTTTTCATCTACAGCCGTTAAGATAGCACGTCAAGGTTAAGAAGCACATTTCTTTACCTTGCATATAATTTGTTCTAGGTCGTAATATGAGTCATCGGACTCTAAAATTTCAAATAGCAATGATCGAATTTTCTCTAGACTCTGAAAAATGTTGTTCCCGTCAGTGAAATATGTTGATATTGTGAACAGACTTGAACACCAAAACTAGAGAGTAATGAAACACCTGAAAAATGTCGAGATTTCACTAACATTGAACAGTTTCCTGCCTTTCCAAGGTTTTGCGTTTGTTGGAAGAAAAGTGTCGATTCTTGCCCAATAGCGAGCAAACCAATGGGCAGTGATAATTATCAATCAAATCAAATCATAATCTAGTTCTACTCACCGTCAACTGTAAGTCTCTCATAGAACCGGAAGGTTCGTTTTTTATGCCATAACTTTCACGAATGACATGAAGCACGTCATCAGAAAGTGTGCCTCTGACCTAAACGAGAAAGAAAAAGAAATTTTGCTTCTGTTTCGTCCGTTTATAGGGATGCCCACTTGTCGAAAAAATTGATGTGCTTTAAGCCAGTCAAGTGTCGGGGTTTCTCATTCCCAGCACGGGCTGCACGTTTTCCGCCCCATGCTAGGCCTTGCTCTCGGTTATTCAACTCTTTTACGTTTTCAGTTTTCCTGACTGTTTTCAAAGACAAGAAGAAGAAGAAGAAGAAGAAAAACAAAAAACAAAAAGAAAAACAAAATGGCATGAAGTGAAAATAAGATATTGAAATGCCAACCTTGTCGCGATTTTCATAACCTACAGCAGCTGCGGAAATCACCAATCCGAGAATCGAAAGGAGAAATAGGCAGAACTGGAATCAAGAAGAAAATAAATAAATCATTAAACAAACAAACAAATACATAAATACATACATAGATAAGCGATATAACCAGGAAAAAAATATGAATGTAGAAAGCATTGCAAAATTAATGAAGATCATGTCACACTCGCAAGAATTTGGCTGCAAATACTCGGCTCAACGAAAACGCCGGCATTATGAAACAAAACAATAGGCCATTTCCGAGTTCATGTCTGCCTCCTCTTCAAAGCGAGTCTAAGTGCGAAGTTTTTGTTATGAAAATTAGTTTTCATTCATACTGCAAAGTAGAACTAATTACCATCACAAAAACTTCGCACTTAGACTCGCTTTGAAGAGGAGGCAGACATGAACTCGGAAATGGCCTATTGACTTACAAGGATGAACAATCCGGGGTTTACATTTGATGTTGCCCAGAACCCAAGAAATGAGAGCAGCACATTGAAGATCCCAGCAGTGATTAGGAGTTTAGAGGCCGTTGCAAAAGAAACGGACGACGATAGCGCCTCATAAGGGGCGACCTCACACAAGCTCCATATACCAACACCCGCAAGCGCAGTACCAGATACCTAGGAGATGAGGAGAAGAGAACTGTTTCAATACCACCGCCCTCTCGTGCTTAGCGATACATGGAACTGCCTAAACACACATTTATATCCGTGGAAGAAAGGTAGACATATTTTTGATCAAATTCGTTTGACTTTAGAGTTAAATTGTAAAGTAAACAGTCACATGCACCAGAGTACTGAATTTTGTTTACTTTAACTTTACTTCTGTTGACAAATTGATAAATCAGGGCCGTAGCCATGAGGCAAGAGATTGATTTTTATGAAGAAATTCCTTCTGGACCCTTAAGCAAAAATGCTAAAAATAGCGTTTCAGAGCGTCAAGATTTGAAAGGGTGGATGCCTCCAGGGCTCTTGCCTTTGCTTCCTCTATGCCAAAAGTCTGGCTACGGCCCTACGATTGACTGCTTGATTGATTGGATAGTTGTTCCATAACTCAGAGGCAAAAAATAACAGGAGAGAAAAATACATACGAAAAAAACAGCATTAAAAAACAAAAGCAAGATTTTTATGGTTCTTGCACTCTTGTCCAAAGTCATTGTTCCCTCTATAGTTCCTGAAAGGAAAGAATATAGAAACATGTGACAGGAAAATGCATTTAATTTACTTTTTATCAGATGGAGAACCGAAAAATAACGCAACGTTTTAATTTTTCATACGTCTCGTATTTAATGAACGTCATACCTCACACGTCACACTGTACGTCGTAATTGCATCTGATTTTTCCTCCTACCCGGACTTTCTTTTAATTTGGTTGAAGATGAAGAAGATAACTTTATTCAACGAGGTTAAGGCCCGGTTCAGACGTCGTACTTTTCATGAGCCGAACTTAATTCGAATTTGGACCGACCCAAATCAACAAAAGTACGCCTGTTGATTCAGACGTCGAACTTAATTAGAACTTAATTAGCCGTTCCATAGCCGTTCCTAATTCAGTTGCAGGAAAACTAATCAATATTGGCCGTTTTTATAATAGAGACCCATTATCCGTCTAGACGACTTATGCGCCTTCCATTTTATCCGACTAGTGTAAAGACGGGACGAACTATATGAGGCGCATTATTTGTCTGGACGACTTTGGGCAAACATATGTACTTCTGATCATGACACTGTCAAAAATTCCTGTGACTTTGCGGATTTTAAAAGAGGTAAAACTCTTGACGCAGGAAGCGAGTTGGTATCATTCGACGTTGTTTCCCTCTTCACCAAAATTCTGGTTGATCTTGCCATTAAAGTTGCTGAAAAAAGACTCAAACAAGACGCTTCATTGGGACAAAGAACTTCTTTGCCCGTGGAGGATCTTATAGATCTGCCGTCTTTTTGTCTCAACACCACTCAGTTCACATACAACGGCACCTACTATCAACAGGTTTTTGGTACGGGTATTCTCCCGTTTCCGCTGTCATTGCCAACATGGTAATGGAAGATGTGGAACAAAGGGCTCTGGCTTCCTCACCGGTCCAGCCTTTGTCTTTTTGAAAACGATATATCGACGATGTCATCTTTGCGGTATCCGGAAATGAAGCGGAACGCCTTCTTTCACATTTAAATTCAGTTGAGCCGTCCGTCCAGTTATCCATTGAATGTGAGAATGATAGACGTTCGTCTTTTCTCGATTTGAATGTCTATAGGGCGCACCGGGGAAATTTAGAGACAAGTGTTTATCGCAAACCCACGCATACCGACAAATATCTCGCATTTGACTCCCACCACCCTATCTGCCATAAAAAATCCGTAACCAGAACTTTGCTCACGAAGGCTGATTGTTTGCCATCTTCCTGTGATTCTGGGGCCAAAGAGCGACAATATGTTTTTGACGTCCTAAAGGTCAATGGCTACCCAAACACTTTCCTCCGTAACTGCTTAAAACCAGTTACTCCTTCTCTTAACACCTCTAGGGACGAGGATTCGGCTACAGGTTTTGCCGTCATCCCGTACATCCGCGGCCGTTACAGAACCGTCCGATTAAGAGAATTTTGTCTAGCCACAACGTTAATGTTGCACAAAAACCTTTTCAGACGGTGAGTCATATTTTTGCCAAACCTAAGGATCGTGTGTTGAAAGAACAACGAACCGACGCTGTTTATTCTATTCCATGCAATGACTGTGATCATGGGTACATCGGACAGACCAAGCGTCAGTTTGGTACACGTTTAAAAGAGCATCAAAAAGCAGTTTTTCTTTGCAAAAAGGAAAACTCCGCTCTGTCGGAACATGCTTGCCAAACCAACCTTTCAATATCGTGGGATAATTCCAAAATTATCACCACTAACCGGCGGTACCATCAACGGCTTTGTTTGGAAGCTTGGCACATCAACTCCGCCCACGCTCCTTTAAACCGTGACGATGGCGGCCTTTTACCTGACACCTATTTACACCTCATTAAAACAAAAGGTTGTTAACTAGTGAGCGTATGAAGGATCCTTTTTGCAACATTAGATCACCCCTGATGAAGACACTAGGCAGGAGTGTCGAAACCTTGGGTCGTGAATAGTAACTTTTTGAGTTACATTCATCAATTTTCAAACCAGAGAAGCATCAAACCATGTCTGATATGTACATGTACTTCGTCTGGTTATGAGTCTCCAGTATAAAGACGGGCACGAGACGACTTATGCGTCCAGACGAACTCTCGCTCGAAATTCGTCGTTCAAAACGAATTACGAAGGATAGTTCGTCTAGACGCCTAATGCGTCTTGTGCCCGTCTTTATACTGCGACGCATGACCAGACGAAGTACATATGTTTGCCCAAAGTCGTCCAGACGGATAATGCGTCTCTAGTATAAAAATGTTCATTGTCACTGAGTAGTTGTTTTAGAAATATATACCAGATAATAATTTATGCATTAAGTTCGGCACATGAAAAGTTCGCCGTCTGAAGCCCGGTTTACACGACAAGCGTTTTGGGACCTTTTGGCACCGTATCCATTTGAATTTGGCACGCGTGTCTGAAATTTAAGGCCCGGCACCCTTGATTTTTGTCGTGTGAATGGAAATTTTCTGGGCACGAATGCTCAAAAAAGCCGGCGGGCCGAGACTACCTATCCACATGGTCTCGGCCCGCCGGCTTTTTTGAGCACTCGTGCCCAGAAAATTTCCATTCACACGACAAAAATCGAGGGTGCCAGGCCTTAAATTTTAGACACGCGTGCCAAATTCAAATGGGTACCGTTCCATGACACTTGTCGTGTAAACCGGGCTTGAACCAAGGCCGTTCCAAAGTCGAAATTCCCGGCCAAGCCAGGCGAAAAGAACGCCTGAGCCGTTGCAAATTAAAATAGCCGTTCCTAACTGATTCAGACGCCGAACTTTTCATGTACGTAATTCTATGAATTATGAACTTTTTGTTATGTTTACATTTACATTTACATTTATTAAGTTTTGCCACTTTACAATAAATTTACATATTAATAATTAAAGTTAAGATAATTAATATGGCGAGGAAACCTAAAAGAAACCAGGAGGCTTATACAAGGTTAGGTTTCCTCCCAAAACAAAAACAAATTGAATATCACCAATATAGAGCAAGATGTGCAGTTAGGTGTGACACAAGGTTTGGATAGTTAATAGTTGTTGATTAAGAAATCTTTCAGCTTGTATTTAAAGGACATTAGAGTTACTAGAAATTTTTAATTTCAGAACTAAGGGTATTGAAGAATTTAGGACCTTGAAAGGATATAGAAAATTGCCTTATGTTTGTCCTGCAGAGAAGAAGCCAATAAAAGGAAGCGTGCCATGTGTTGTAACTATGAATACTATTATTAACAGAGAAAAAAGAGTCAAATTTAGTAGGGAGATTACCACTACTAAAAGAGTACATAAATTGACCTAGTTGTAACAAGTGAATACCTTTCATTTTGAGAAATCTAAGTTCTTTAAATATTGGATCTGTGTGAGCATCACAACCGGACCTGCTTCTTATCGCCCGTTTTTGTACTAAGTATTGTTAGTAACGGAGAAGCGTTCTCAAGTCAATATACTCGGAAAAAGAATTTTCCGAGCCCCCAACAGGAGTCAGGTTACTTTTGTATGTGGACCCCCAAACTAAATTACAGTAATATAGATACGGAAGAACCAATGAATTATATAAAGTATGTAACAAGGTTTTAGAAAGGAAATAACTGGATCTATAGATTATGCCAATAGATTTAGATATTTTATGCGCAACAAGCAATATATGAGACTTCCAAGAAAGACAATCATCCAGTAAGACACTGAGGAAAAGGGCCTCTGAGACTTGGGTTAATGCTTCCCCATTAATGGAGATGTCATAATCATAACAGAGTCTTTTTTGTTGGGGTCTGAATACCATAAACTTAGTTTTGGATATGTTAAGAGAAAGTTTATTTGCAGCAAACCAGGCTGAGAGCTTATTAACTTCATTATTTAAGATATTGTTCAAAGTAACTGGGTCCTTTTCAGAAATAAATAAGTTGGTGTCATCAGCAAATAAAATGGATTCTAGGCGAGAAGCGTCACAAAGGTCATTGACGTATATGATGAAGAATAGGGGGCCAAGAATTGAACCTTGTGGGACACCACAGCGTATTACCCGAGGTAAGCGATCTATGGCCGTTAAATTCTACAAATTGAGATCTTTGATGAAAATAGCATTTGACCCAATCCAACGCTAGGCCTCGGATCCCATAATGTTGTAACTTGTCAAAAAGAATGTTATGATTCACGGTATCAAATGCCTTAGACAAATCAATAAATACTCCTGCTGCAATTTCTTTACGATCAAGGGCGAGAGAAATTTTGTCATACAAATCAACTAGAACAAGGGAAGTTGAGTGGTTTCTCCTGAAGCCGTATTGGTTATCATAAAGAATATTGAAATCGTTCAAGTACACAAGAATGCGATTGTAAATAGTATAGTACCTGAACACCAACACTCACTCTCCTTAAAGTTTGACTTAAGGTCCTCTCGATTAAGAGCCGGAATCTCTTGAGTTTTCAGCGAAGTCAGCAGCTTGCAAACTAAACTACGCTTTTATACCTGCGATCCAGCCCGATGATCAGTTCCACGCCAACGTCGTTCAATATGCAATCGTTTATTTCTAGCGATTACGTTCAGCTATTCACCCAAGTTATGCCATTCCCTTTAAATGGTCACGCAAGTCTCATTGAGATTTAAGATTTTAGGATGAAACTTACACTGTATTTCCATTCTGATTTGAATACAGCACAATTTTATGCTAAGCATTTTCCACAGATACTTGGCTTCATCGATCCCTATCAACTGAGAAATGTGATGACTAAGGTTACATGCCATTATGAGCAAATGAGGTCTGTTGGCACGTAAATTATTCCTTTTCAAATAATCCCGTGTGAAGCCAGTGTACAAAAATAAGGCTTACTGCTAAGATCTTGTGACTTGGTGAAACAATTAACATTTTGGTATAACTTTCATGTGTTTATTTTTGTGAGTTACTCCGTGTTTGATTATGTGCAATCGAACCGTTGTAAACGTTTCCTATTAGAAGCAATGTGTCCCAATCTGTTCCGGGTGCGATTCGATCCCGGGCTCGACGGCATAAGCGGTTCTCTTCTTTTTCTCCGGTTACCCCGGTTTCCCCTCTCCTCAAACACCAATATTTGACTTGATTTGATTTCAGCTCCCCAATAAGTGTACAGCATCTGTGCTCTGCCAATTAAAATTATTACCATCATTATTAAAATAATGATGATTTTGCTCTAGACGTCCGAACCGGCAAGTTTGTTTCCTTGAAATCTCTGGTAACCTTCATTCCCCCAGCCCCCCTTAAAAACACAAACTCACAATTTTTCCCTTTATTTTATTGTACCAACAATTGATGCAAACTACAAATAGACTAACAAATGTAGTTTTAATTTGACTTGCTATAAAACTATCAAACAGTACGCTGCAAAATCGATTACATATTTGACACCTTCAGCAACGGGTAAATCGAACAACACTATAGGACTTCATCTACAGCAGCAAAATGTTCGAACATCCCTATGCGGCTACCCTATAAAACGCTTACATTGGGCCGCTCGAGCGCGTATGGCCCCCGAATTAGAAGAGAGATTTAGAACAACGCATGCGCGTGGACGGCGACCGCGAGAAAGCACGTACCAAGGGAACTAAAGCACCGGCGTGTTTGAGCGAAGGATAGCAACCAGAAGTGAGCCGTTTTCTCTTTGAACTTACCTTGACACAAACACATTTGTACTACTAAGTGTATGTACTGTAAAAGAGACGATGTGCTTGAAAGCGAGACGTCCACTTCCGGTTGCCGTCCGTCGCTCAAAAACGCCTTTCCTTAAGCTCCCTATTTTCGAAAGAGCTAAACGAGGAGGCAGGCGCTCTAACATGAATCAGATAACATTAACACCAGTAACATGCCAGGGAAAAGAGGAAAAACACAAGTAAACCACAAGGGCAACACAGAAATTGTTTCCGTTTAAGAGAATATGATACTGACAGGGATTCCTCATTAGAAATGCCTCTTAATTAATTATACAGAATCTAATGTTTAATGTCAACGTATTATGGATAAAAAACTTGTGGAAATAGGATTTAACTTTCTTCTATCACTTAGCACCAGTTCATATCCCTCACTGGGTTTACAATAATTTAACCTTCTACAATTACTATATATATATATATTGCTTTTAAGTTTTGCTGTGTTTGACAACTCGTATTCTTGCGTTGGTTAACCTGTGCAGCTTTTGGTTATACTGTGCCTCACACACCAAGGTGTTAGTGACACTTCTGTAAGGACAGTGAAATGGCCCCAGCACCTCCTGGTATAACAGACATAGTAAAAGTGTCGCTATCGGGTAGCTTAATTATTAACATTTTTTGACTGACGTTTTCAGACAAGCATTTAAAAACAAACAAATAAAGAAATCACATGGATAATGGCTTTTACCAAAATAACAAGAAAACATGATCCAGCGACCAAGTGATGGCATGAAAAACTACCCAGTTTTTTTGCCAGTTCAAAAAAAGCCAATCTTGTCAAACTGCAAGGACTTAAATATACCATTTTTCCTTGCAGTCCTCCAGAAAACTAGTTTTAACCATGATTCATTGGTGACTAAAACAATGTTGGCAGCTTCTACGAGGGTTGAACTATACCAAAATGATACTTAACTATCAAGAGCTACAAAAATAATGATGATAATGACAAAACCATATAATACTATGGTCTGATATAATTTAAAAGCGACAATTAGCTGAATAACTAGTATTACTGTATATATCAAATACTGTAACAACACTGAACACACTCTGAGCAACAACAGTTTTAGAGTTATGCATAAGTTTCCTTGTCGCCTATCTTGCAAATCAAGACAAGGGCAAAAATCATGCCAAGAATCTAAGGAGACAAGAACAAAGGAGACCAATATTTTAACATATATATTGACCACACACTTTTAAAGCCAGGAGCAGTAAGATCACAGCACTTGAGAGGGGTATTGTTCTATAACAGTCAATCAGAATTAATATATTATTTTGTCACTCAATGAATTCAGCCAGTGTTTGCCCAGAATGCCTGGCAAGTAAGTTGTTGGTAAATCAGTGGATGTGAATCAGTCTGTCAGTCAGTCAGTCAGCTGATCAGCCATGCTAAGAGGCATGTATTGCTGGTTTGCATGAGATGTCATGGCAGCCATGTTGGTCAATACAAAGAAAAACCCATCTCTCCACAAGGAAGTAATCTTTATTTCTGTGCAAATTCTGCAAAAAGTTGTATTAATTTATGTTCAAGTTCACACTGCAACCAGGTGGACAATCAGACATGGTTTGATGCTACTCTGGTTTGAAGTTTGATGAATGTAACTTAAAAAGTTACAATTCACGACCCAACGTTTCGACACTCCTGTCTAGTGTCTTCATCAGGGGTGATCTAGTGTTGCAAAAAGGAGCCTTTTATACGCTTACTAATTAACGACCTTTTGTTTTGATGAGGTGTAAATAGGTGTCAGGTAAAAGACCGCCATCGTCACGGTTTAAAGAAGCATGGGCGGAGTTGATGTGCCAAGCTTCCAAACAAAGCCGTTGATGGTACCGCCGGTTAGTGGTGATAATTTTGGAATTATCCCACGCTATTGTATGGTTGGTTTGGCAAGCATGTTCCGACAAAGCGGAATTTTCCTTTTTGCAAAGAAAAACTGCTTTTTGATGCTCTTTTAAACGCGTGCCAAGCTGACGCTTGGTCTGTCCGATGTACTCATGATCACAGTCATTGCATGGAATAGAATAAACAGCGTCAGTTATTATAATGACCTCCAACATGGCCAACCTTATCAGTGACCATTGTCAGTCAGTTTGCTAAACTAAGTGTGCTTACCAAAGGTCAGAACTGGCCAGCTGGACCGGTCATTTTGGAAATGAAATGCACTTCTTTTGAGGAGCTTAACCCATCAATGCTATGGATACTATGTAGAAATAAACTGATCTGGCTGGATAGTGGAATTCTCTTTAAAAATGGACTGGTTTGCCAGCCAGTTCTGACTAATGGTAAGTGCCTGGTAAGGTTTAAGCCGAGTCAGTCAGCCACATTGCGAGGTAGGTGCATGAGTACCCAATCCGACACTCAGTCTGGTAGAACCGATACAGGGTAGATTTATGAGGAATGAATTCCGAGAACATTAGTCCTTTTACCTGTATCACAACAACAGTGACACCCACAGCACCAATGTAGTACAGCTTGTCCTTGACAAGTTTTTCAAGTTTTTGTTTGCAGGGCTGCAATTAAGTACATACACAATATGCTGTTAACATCTACAGCTGTCAAACTTAATCACCAAATTCACAGTTATGTAGCACTTCACTCCCAGTCTGATACATGTAACACTGCTTCCCATTTAGTACCACCTTAAATTGTGATTATTTTATTTATTTTATTTATCTATTTTGCCATATAACAAATATAATGAAAAATAAAAAAAAAAAAACAGAAAGAATAGATTTAACAATGGCGAGGAGACCTAAAGGAAACTATGAAGCTTATATTAATTAGGTCTCCTCAGTTATTGTTTTACAAGATGAAATCGAAAAGAAGATGAGAACATGACGACGGATACAATTACAATTAGAGTTACATACAATTACAATGTCAAACGGAAGGATACGATACGAAAAAAAAAAAAAAAACCTGCAAAAAAGTTAATACTTAAACACATTTATATGAAAACTACTAGTAGTTATTACAGAAAAACGCCTTAAGTGCTTTTTTAAAGGAGACAGAAGAGGACGAGTTGACGATTTCGGCACTCAAGGAGTTGTAAAATTTAGGTCCTTGGTAAAAAACGGAAAATTGTTTGATGTTAGTTCGACAAAAAGGCAAGCGATATAAATGAGAGTTGCTTATATGATACAAATGAATTTCTTTCTGTAAGGTGAATTTACAGTCAAATTTTAAAGGAAGGGTACGGTTCTGGTGAGAGTACATGAATAAACCTAATTGTAGTAGGTGTATGTCATGGAATTTTAAAATACCAAGGTTTCTAAAGATTGGATCAGTATGTGCATAGAAATGGGTTTTAACTATAGTTCTCACCACTTGTTTCTGAAGAATTTCAAGACGAACAAGGTTCATTACCATCACTATGATTATAATTTATGATAAATATGCTTAAATGATGTTATTTTTGTTTTGAGTCAGTATTGTCATTCCAGTGTTGTTACCATCAGTCCATGGACAGTTGGGTTTATAATGATTCAAACAAAAAATAATATTACTGACAGCTCCAAATTATAATGCCCATCTGCTGCATCCTACGAGTAATGAGCCACCTCATGACACAAAGAAAGGTCACAACAAATGGAAGCTGTAATGTTCTATTGCCAACAAACGTTTTCAGTTAGCTGGGCTTTTTCATGTGCCACTTACCAAAGGAAAAAACAACACTTCTTTGTTGGATTCGTTTGATTTGTCAGCTTTTTAATCAGCTCAAAACTTGGTAAAAGTGGTTGAAATGAGAGGCAGCATCCACTGACATTAGCAGGCAACAAGCAAAACTAGTCTGAAGTCATGTAAATTTAGTTAAATGTCAATTTAACAAAGTTAGCTGCCATGAGCTTAGTGCGTGCCTGGCCAGTGGTCAATCTCACTAGCGCAGGCTCACAAGGAACGTTGCAGCTCGACCTTCACGTTTCAGTGCAGTTTTGGAGCGGTTTGGAGCAGTTGTTTTCAAGCATTCCCCCACCCACCCTACCCTTGTTGTTTTTTTCTCCATTCCACTGATCTAATCAGTGTTGACGGGTGCCTGGAATGGGGGCTTGTGGCTGGGTTGTGGGGATTTGCCAGCCATGGGGGCAGTATTCTATCTGGGGGCTGGCTGGACACAGTGGAAGTCCCTGGATATCCCTCAAATGTCTTGGGAACTGCTACATGATATGCAACTGATTTTGTTTTCTAAACCCACCGAAAACAAAGTTTTCTCTCGCAAATGCAACTAGTAACTTGGATAGAGCATGACTGGTTATGGGTACCCACCAGGTTCAAAGGTATTCCAAGGGGTTAATTTTTCACTGCTCCACTTCCACGTAGAATTAAATGCATGCATTATTTTAATGTATTATAATTTATGATTTCAAAATGTAACCTCTGATCAGAAATATGAAACTTGACCGTATAAATTTTTACGTCTAAAACCAATAATCTATGTCGACAGATCAACAAATTTAATGTGAATTATTTTCGACAAAAGTGTGACATATAAAATAGGTCTTAGAGTGATCTTTATCATGGCCATATTAAATTACTAATAAATACTAATTAATATACATACATCTTGGTAAATATTATCCAGGTTGATTGGTGCCTTGCCACAACTGCTGTTGTCTTTCTCAGCTTTGCAGCAACTGGTTGGGACGCTGTGGCTGCCATTAAATTTTTTGGAGCTAAACCACTCAGTGTAGTTGTTCCAACCACAGCACTCTTCCTGGAATATCCATGGTAATTAAAATCAAGTCAAATATCTACAATAACTACAGTTTACACTGTGTTACAGACCATTTTTTAAATTCTCAACATTTCTTTTTACTGATAATAATTCACCAGCCATCACTGATGTCACTGCATTTTTTGCATGTAGTCATAATATTGATATATGTACGTGTGTAGTTTGTGCTGTATTTCTCATGGATGCACAGAGGATAGGTCAACAAGAGTCAAGTATTATCGAGTAAACTGCACCATAGGATTTGTTTGGTTACGAGAAAGCTACATGTAAAAGTTGTGTTTGATGAAGTCAAATGGCAGCAGGTTGTTTGGGGTAAACTAAATGGTCTAGAGCTGAGCTCGCCTGAGTTGGATACTTGGGACTTTTGTCAATGTCTACTTAATCACATATACCAGGGCCACAAAGCAGCCTGCCTGTATAATTGAAATTACATTAATACATGAAGTGAGAAATATATGAGAGAACATCAGGTAGAATCCCACTTACTGCGCTATGAACCACTCTAACGCATCTAAATTAAAAAAAATACTTTACCCCCCGGGGTAAGAAAAAAGCCAGGAGTGATGTAGTTGGCACCATAGTAGGGCATGGCACGTGTAAGGCACGAAATGCACCAACATTACATGTACTTTCAGGGATGGGTGGGTGGGTCCTCATATACAATGTATTTCTCACTTTTGTTAATATAATTTATTATTTCAATTATTATACCGGCAGGCCGCCTTGCAGCCCTGGTATAATTATGATTATATTACACAAACTCCATTTGAAATATATTAGAGAACATCAGGTAGAGTTCAATGCAAAAAAATGAACAAATATAACTGGTGATATTTTAATAAAACTAAAAAAACACCAAAGTGACAATGCTTATATGGAAATAAGTACCTTATATAGGCCATGTGATAAATTCTGTAAACGTGCTTGTAAGTATGGTTACTTGGGTAATTTTATGCCCATTAAGAGATAATCATTATGGGAACAGGATATGAAAGAGACTGATCATTGTCTTAGCAATCTTCTACCCATGCAGAGGAAAAGGATGATCCATCCTGATGTGGCCACAATGTTATCTTACCTGGTAATCCTACTGAACGTTTTAAACGCACTTTTACTAACAGATGTTTGTTTAATCTAGTTTACTTAATTTAACTTAACCTGATTTAATTAATACAGCAGTATATATATATATTAGTTTTCCTTTTACTTTTTGATAAATTATTGTAAACTCTGCATGTTTGCTGCTGGTTCCTGTTTTCCTGTAATGAATTAATAAAGACTACATACACACAAATAAATTCCAAATTATGTTTTAAAATGGGGAAATTTAAGATATCATTACGAAAAGATGGGTATCATTAATGCTTACTTCAATATTATTTTTAAAATTCACAGGCTCTGCCTTTTTAGACTTCATGGCTTCACTTGGTTGCTCAATTGTTTAACACAAAAGTTTTTCTGCTTCATTTACTTCCTGACAATAGAGTACTAAAGTGATGACGTCATAAAAATGAAATTTCTGAAATTATGGGATTTGTCAGGATATTCTGAAAGAACAATGTCCAAGAGGCCTACTTGCCAAAAATGAGCATTGGGTCGACCCAAAAAAAAATTAGAAGGGTTTGTATGGAATTTTGTAAGCATAACTGGGCTACGATCTTGGAGACAATTTGCCCCCAAATGCTCATTTTTGGCAAGTAGGCCTCTTGGATATTGTTCTTTCAGAATATCCTGACAAATCCCATAATTTCAGAAATTTCATTTTTGTGACGTCACACTTTAGTACTCTATAGCTATGACCAATTATTAACATCATGAAATCCAATATCATGGTGGTGCCCGAAATTTTTAAAATTGATTAGGTGTTAAAGGACTCTCTGTCGACCGGCCTGCTTTGCGTGCGTGTTGTTGTTGTTTTGGGATCAACCGTTAATGGCGATTCATATGTGAGGGAATGGCAAACGGCATATTACAGTCAAATATATCGGCAGGAATGTTGCAAGAAGGCTAGCTTTTGACGGGAAACAATTACAGGCCTGTGGTTTGTTGATGATTTTAGTGTCTGAAGGATTTGAAACCTCTAATTTGATCGGTGTCGTGGACACGATCGAATGTCGAAGAAAGCCGCTTTACAGGAAATGAGATGTGGGCTCTTACTTTGGGTACCGGAGAAACATGATGTAAAACAAAAGAACAAAAACATGAAACAATACCTCAAAACCCCTAAGGCATTGACAGAAACCGATAATTTCTTTTGTTTGACGTCATCTGTGCCGGTAGATGAAGTAAGAGCCGAGACGTGGGATAAGAAAAAATAAATAAGTATTATTGCACTGCAAATCCACTTGTAAAACCAAGCAAAACAATGGTACTGCCTGTGATCGCTTTTTCCACAAGGCCAATAAAACAAACAAATATAAGAAATGCAAATGAGGGACTGTGCAAAAACAATGTGTGAACAAGAGAACATATTTTTGGCTTATAAATGGAAGAGGGGATGTTTCCATGTTCTACTTGTAATAGAAAACAACTTCTACCAAAAAATTCATGGCTTTTGACTTTATTGATGTTATTATTACGCCATTAGAAGCGTCAAACAGTGCCAGCCGAAGAGACTCAAAATAACATGTTCATGAGTACTAGCCACGAATCATCACACTTACTTGCAGTATACAACTGAGTATAATAACTATATTTGGATGAACTCGTTGTTGCTGTGTTTTAAGAATCCGTGTAAAGCTTTGTTTGCTCATCCACCATCCTTGAACAGGTTGTCTCAAGTAAGCCTCTTGTATTCTTTCTTGCTCTTCCACTGCGGTTCTTCATACCCGGCACCATAGCAATTTTATGTGTTATGTACACTGTACTGCTTCTTGCTTAACTTCCAAATATCTAACATATGACTGATACAGAGCAAAATATCCTGATTTTAATTATATAAGGTAGTCAAAGTTCTTATATCGAACAATAAATACTGAATAAACTGGATAGATGTCTTGGATTTTGAGGGATTGAACACCAAGACAAACTAATAAGTCAACATCTGGAGGTTTCGTGGTCCACAAAACTTAAGATGGGGCGCGCAATGCATGCCGGTCGACAGAGAGTCTTTAAAAGATACCCAATTTCTTTCACATTGTAAAGTAAATTTTGGAATCTAGTTATTATTTTAATAATTGGAATCTGTTTAATCTGTTGTAATAGTGGAGGTTCCCTATCACATGGCTCAGATGGGATGTACACAATACTCTAAAATGTTGGCCTACATTTTGCTGCAGGTTATCAAATGCCTTGGTAACTCCATCGCTTCCTTCTTCTCCATAATGAGACTTGAGCTCACGAGTAACATCTTTGTCAAGTTGATCATCCAGCTAAACATAAAAACCATGTTTCAGTGAACCAACTCACAGCATATTATTGGCTGTGGTCACACTTGGGTTTTTTTACTATAGTAAAGCAAAATTTACCATAGTTAAGATGTTTTGAGATGTGACGTTGGCTGTGGCGTTGGCAATGGAAGCAGGATAAAAGCAAAGTTTACTATGGTAAACCAACCTGAATCGCGTTCGTTCATACAATGTAGCAAGTTTATCTAAAATTTGTTTGCTTTAGATGACAGCTTGTCGTTTTTTTTGACATGCAACATCCACTCTCTGGCGTCTGTTGGGAAGTGAATGAATTCATTTTTGTGTCGGATTAGTTCTTCCATAAAATTTTCACATATTTTGATGATGGTGGATTTCCCTTGGCCAAATGTTATTCCTGTAGTCCTGTAAAAGTTTCTGGTTCCCAAGCTCCATAAAGCGAGTATTTTGCCTTGTAAGGTCTGGCCTAAGAATCTGACAAATACAGTCAAATGTATCCAAGTTCAACACAGAAGTCATCCACAAGGATGACATAACCTGGTTTTCATACATCTCCAAAACCAGCCTTGCAGTCTGGGACATACCCAAGCTGCTTGTCTTTACTGTGACCGTGCGGAAGCTGCTCTCCGTCTCCTCTGCTGTCGGATTTTCCTTTGTAGGGGAGCAATTATAATCTCGTGATGTCTTCTTTTATGAAGAAAGTCGAAACTGCTGAGGTTTCCGGATTAGTAATAATCAAAATCAAAAGAGCCACAATCATCATAATCACGCATTCAGACTCACGCAAATGAAAAGGAAATGTCTGCATTTATTCACCTCTGTCGCCAACTTATCATTTGATTGGCACACTTGAACTATGAATTTGTAAAAGCAATCAAGTCTGATTTACTATAGTAAACTTGTCTACATTTTCTTAACCATAGTTAACGCCTTTTGTTGCAGTAAAATCTCAAGTGTGACCTCAGCCATTATGAACAACTATTAAAATGTAAAATGCATTTATATGCCTATGAACTATTCAACTGGCAGTTACCCATAATTTAAAGAAAAACAATCAAAAGTTGAGAAGACAACAAAAACCTTATCTCGATGCTGATATCCCATAACAGCAGCAGCAATTTCCAGTCCAAGAATTATAAGGAGAAAAATGAAGAACTACAAGCATAAAAAATGTCAATGTTAATGAAAATAACAACTAAAGGTAGCCATGCACTGCATTTTGTCAAAAAACTAATGTATAAATGATAGTATTATAAATCATAATTAAGTGAAGTACGATCGTCCGGGTGAGTGTAGTCCTGAGAAGGACTGTTTGAGGTGACATTGACTGACGTTTCGACAACCTGAGCGGAAGTCATCATCAGAGTCAAGTGATTTGTGTAACGTCAGTGGATGGTATAAGTACTCTGGTCGTTGATGTGAATGGTCGACTGTCAGTTAAGCCTAGTTGTCATTGGCTGTGAAGACTGTACACAGTGATTGGTGCGTTTCGATCCGTCTTTTGTTAGTCTTATGTGTGTACGTGTATTGTTAGTAAAATTAGTCGGTCTGTTGTTTGACTGTTGTAAACAGTGATTGGTGCGTTTCGATCCGTCTTTTGTTAGACTAATGTCTGTAAGGGTGTTGTTGTCGGTCAGTCTGTTGTTTGTCCGTTGTTTATGTCGTCGACAAGTCGTTTGTAAGGCGCGGGAAGTTGTAAGCAACGGTTTAGTGGCGTCTGTTCTAAGTTAGTAAACCAGCTTTCCAGTACGATCCGTTGGTAGTAATTGGTACTATATGTAACGCATTCAGCAGAGTCCCAGTCAATTCTGTGGTTTGTCTGTAAATGGTGTTCAGCAATGTTATTGTTGAGGTCACCATTTCTCGTCGCTCGTTTGTGTTCAGTCAGACTGGTGACTTCACTTAATTATGACATGACTCCTGGGTTCAAACCATTTACGAGTATTATAAATAACAAGAATTATAGACTCACGATAATGAGCATGCATTTGTTTTCTTTCCAGGCTCCACAGCATCCCAAGAATGAAATCACTGCAATTAGAACTCCAGCGGCAATCATGACTTTGGGTCCTGTTGCATATGGCACGCTCTCAGAGAGAGTGATATAGTCACCAAAATTGATGAGAGTCCAGGTTCCGATACCAATAAGGAGACCACCAAAAACCTGAAACCCAAGGCAGGTAAAACACAACCACTCAGAATAAAATAAGAAATCCCTCAATAATTTATTGAGTCTGGTTTCCACATGATTGCAAAACAATGCAGATGCTTGAGGAAGGTGTGCAGAGTACAAATAATTTCAAAGAGTACCATTTCCACATGGTCACAAAGGATCACAAAAGATTGCAAATCAAAGTTTTGGTCAAAAGAAACTTTATGCACATCTGCAGTTAATCAAAATTGTGAAATTCTGAACAACAGAACTCACTGTAATCCACATGGTGGCATTTTGTTCATTACATTATTGCAATTGATCACAGTTTATCACAGATGATTGCGCAAGATAGAAAATGGTTCTTTCTTCTTCAATTGTCTGTGATCATAACATAACATAACTTTATTATTTATATAGCGCAAAATACATAGGTATATGATCCAATGCGCTTTACATTACAGTGCTTATAATATTACAATAAAAAGAATGAATGATATGTAGGTGTATATATGCATGTAAAACCTATGTTAAAGATACTATAAGCTAAAAGCTAAAGGCTAATTTAAAATAATAAGTTTTTAGCCATGCCATAAACGTTTTTTAGACTGTCTAAAGCTCTCAACTCATCAGGGAGGGCATTCCACAGAGTCAGGGCGGCTGCAAAGAACGCCCTGTCCCCTATTGTTTTCTTGGTCTTGTTGGGCAGATTGAGCAGTAAGTATTTTATATTTGATCTCAGGTTATAATTTGACTGTGGCTTAGGTCTAATTAACTGATGAATACATGTGGGAGCACTACCATGTAGAGCTTTAAATGTGTATACAACCAATTTAAACATCATAACCACAGTATAGTAAACAATCACAGAAGTGCATTGCAATATTGCTTGATCACAGATGATTGCAAAGCTCTTTGCAATGTGAGATCCATGTTCACCTGTGATCATATGGAAACTGGGCTTAAAATGCATTATTCTACAAGTCTTTCCAAAGCAATTAACAGAGTAAAAATGAAATTACCTTATAAGTAGATGCTTAAATTTATTGTGTTTTACAAGGTAGGTAATAATTGGAAAAGCTGGTGTATACTCACAAGGAAAAGGAAGTTGAAGAAAACCACCAAGAATTTGATCACTTTTGCGAATCCTTCCATTTTTTTGGTTTTCTGATCTGGAAAACAACACATTAAGTTAAAATAGTGTTTAAGATACCTATCTACCGTGGCAAGACCTTTCCCTATTACGATATTCTGACCAATTCTTTTTTATGATTCTCAATATTTTTGAGACCACCCAAACAAGAACATTCTGAAAAGCAATATATGAAATGATTTGCACAGAAGATAAAAACAAGCTTCAAAACATCAGTCCTTGGCTTAATGATACCACAATCAAAAAAACAATATTCAGAAGTTTCAATAATTTTGGGAATAAAATGAATTAAGGCAACTGCAAAGTGTTGAAATATCAAAAAATCATACCACTGCACTGAATAGTTTTTAAATATATTATAGTGCAACAGCATAGGAAAAGTTCTACTTACCCTAACCTGCAAAGAGAATTCTTAAATTGTCTCAATACTGAGATTATCACATAAATATTAAATCCAATAATATTAAAAAATCCAGTGATGCAATCAAAGTTTTACCGCCCGATATATCCCCTGTCCATTGTATAACACAAACCCCTTACTTAACCCTTTTAACTCCTAAGTTATAATCTCTTATGAGAACAAAAAGTGATCAATGAGTAACAAAGGTCTTGATTGTTTAACAAATCCTCCTCATTATCTCTATAGAAAATACAGGGAGAATAGTGTGGAGAATATACATACTGATATTTCCATGTTGAAGGGAAGAGATGCCTTTATTTCTATAGTTTACCTTGCAGAATTGAGCTTATGTTGTAGTTCATCTGCCAAATGCAGGTAATAATAATTATTCCAAAGTTATTCAGCATGATCAGGGCTATGTATATAATGTATCAAGGCAATTCCCGCACCCACTTAACAAATGAAGTCTCCTAAACTACTGTTGCCACACTAGCAGTCAGTCATCTTTACTTTAGTTTCCAGCCACATTCAGGGGTTTCAAACAAATTTCTGAAATGGCTGTCTGAGATAACTAAAACAAGTGGCGACCTGATGAATTTGTTTTAATAATTTGAGTGAAAATCTAGAAAAAGTTAGGTGGCAGCTTGTGAGAGGCAAATTATGACTCAGTAGGCAACGGTTTTTGCCAGTTGCCAGCTTTTAAAGAAACATCTGCTGGCACCATGAATAACATGCCTCGCAACTGTTGTAGTGAAATAATAAAATCATTCAAATATATTTCCAAAAATTCATTGGTGCTAGTTAAAATACTACTGGTATATTTTCAAGATTTATCTTATGTTTTGTTCTCTGTGACATTATACTGCTATGCCAGAAAGAATATTATAACCAGGTTGGCTAATATTGGCTAATGAGTGTGAAGTCAATAAAATTCAAAAACATATTTAGAGTAAAGTTCAGATGTACAGTCATGAATATGCAAAAAATTTAAATAGCCCAAGGTATGATTATCAAATGGAACTCAAAATAATGGAAAAAAACAAAAAAACAAAAAACGAAATGAAACAAAACAAAACAAAAAACCAACCAACAAATCTCTCTTGTATTTCAAAGATAAAAAAAACTAAATACTGTATACCCAATCTTATGATTATCACATGGAACTCAGAATATCTGAAAAAATGTCAAATTCAACTGTGACTTCCCTTTTGTACTTTAAAGACCCAGAATATTCTCTGAAATGAGCATCAATAACACACAACATTTAAGCTTATTGTAATTGTAAATTAGAAAAAAAAAATGAATGCAATTCAGTAAACAAATTGACTTCCTTCAAAATTCATGTTGTAAACTACTCAACAAGTCCAACAAATGATAGCAAGTTTTCGCTTTCAGCTTATTAGGGATAAGCTTAAGTTTCTTTGCGTTAATTAACTCATCGACAAAAATAAACTCTGAAATAATATTATGCACAACTAAAGACCGTGTGACTTGGTTGTGCGATCCTCCAATTTTTTCTTACAAGGCAGCTCAAGCTTAGGAAAATACATGAATTCACAAGTCATGTTGTGTTACTTGGTTACGTCAAGAGGGAGCTATGGAGCTATTTGAAAGTAAAATACCTTGAAGCAGGTAAACAAATTCAACAACCCAGCCCATCACCTTATATTATAGCAAGTACTTAGCTTAGAAGCATTCCTTGGAAAGGATTAACGCATTTTTTTATAACAAAAAATAAAATAATAATAAATATTCGTAGCGTACATCGAACGAAACAGATCCCTTTGTACCTCATGTCAAAACTGGAATTATTCAGTCGCGGGAAAAATCTTCCGTCATCCCACATGATCAGGATACGCGTAAGGTTGAATACACTCGAATTCAAAAGGTAACTGCCTAGCCAGACGATGCCTAAAAACACATTCTAAGATGTCTAAACTACAATGTCACATCAAGTCTAAAGACGTTTAAACCAGTAAAAACCAACACTGCGTCAAATGAACTAAGCTTAAGCTCAATCTCGCGCCATTAATAATCTTAGCGTCTTTCTAGTTTACACCACGCAATTTGTTCTGCACCAAAATTGACCCACTTCAGATTGGAAATCATACGGCAAGTTTACAGTTAATTCAATCATGCTTTGAGTTAGAGATGACATACCTCTTACGCTGAAAGACGCTCACCAAAAATCCTCACAAATCGAGATGTGCAAACGGTCCGTGCAACGACCGTACAACGCCTTCAAATAAATACTACAGTATTCGTTCGCGGCCAACCCTGGAGCAACGCTTCCCATTGGCTGATATTTTTACCCGCGAGAACTCCACGAGATTGAACATGATCTCGCCATCATTTCGGTGACATAAGCAAGTAAGTATGCGGATGCGGGGGTGTTTTTTTATGCGCAAAATAAAAGGGTTAATCTTTGAATCCGTGGGCATGTGCATTGTTAGTCCTGGTAGTCTGCATAACAGAAGAACAAACAACTACATGCATCCTAACTTGTTAGGGACTGTTTGCGGTTGAGTATTAACTCGTCCTGGGACGAGTTTAATCTCGGTTGGGCTCAGAGTGGATGTTTGCCGCTTCACTTGATTTCCAAGGCAATACCCTGTAGTTTACAGTGTGACGCGCCTTACCGTGGCCACCCAACAAACATTTTAATTTTACAAGTTAGCCAATCAGGATACGTAAATTTGATTGACAGATACGCCTCCATCGCCTCCATATGGTTGTTGCGTGTTGTCAATCAAATTCGCGTTCCTTGATTGGCTAACTTGTAAAAATGTTTGTTGGGTGGCCACGGTAAGGCGCATCGCACTGTAAAATAATTGTCAGTGTATATGTATCAATTACATCGCCATCTTGGATTTTCAAACCATGGGAAGTTGCAATCTGTCTAATGTCTTAGCTCTTGTTCATGACCCATATACTCAGCTCTCGCACGCCCCCCCCCCCCCACTCCTACATGAAAAGCCTGCTTCACAGGCCACGACCGGGGGCAAATAGACATATCCCAGGATGATTTCAATCGTGTCTTCAACCTGTCAGAAATCTCCAGATAAGGGACTTAGGTATTATAGTGACGGATGATGTGCGAATACTATGAAGACAAATTTTTATACCCAAAGGAAAAGTCAAACAGCCCGTGGAAGTTGATTTCAAAATAAAAGCCCATTTTTTTCTCTTCATAAAAATTAACTAAAAAAACCCATAAAACATCAAGACTGAACCCGGGATTCCTGACGCTTTTTGTTAACTCAAAAACAAGTCCACACCAAAGTATTTTACTCAAGAATCGCCGCAAAATTCCTTACCTCCAAAAAGTTAATGTTGGAGGGAAAACAAAAAGGGTTTCGTACATCCCCGTCACAAATCCCATAGCAGGCAGGCTTACCAAGCGGGCCATCAAATGTAATCCATTCCTCTACTTTCATGTAAACTCTGCCGTAATGCATAGCTCAATTACCTGTAACCATTCCCCCGCGTAACCCCCGGGACAAGTCCAGTCCTTCGATCCCGGGGGCGGGGAATTGCTTGAGGCGGCCTAACTCCCGGGGCTGGGGGCAGGGCAATTTGAAAATAACTCCTCGTTGTTTGTGCATGTGAAGAAAGCCACTTCTAGTACACGGTTCACGATGGCGCCGAACCGTGTGGAGGCAGGATTGCCGAGTGGCCGGGCGCTGGATTTCAATACGGTGACCTGGGTTCAAATGCCATTCTGGCCACTAGCTGGTGTTGTTCTGGGTAAGTGCCTGGTTCAACTCCTCGGTCATCCTTGTAAATAGCCAACTGGTCTGCCTCCTGCCAGTTGGGATTCTTATCATGTAATGTTTATTTGAATTATTTGTTTCTTGGGATTTAAGTGGAAACTAGCTTGGATAGCTAAGTGCCCTTCCACTATTACACAGTATTTATTTTCGTCCAGAGAGTTTTATATATTTTTCTCGATCAGTCCTCTGGTTGAAACCTGGCAGTTGATTTAAACTGTAATACATACATACATACATACATACATACATTACTTTTTGGTAAGGCAGGTCGGTTTGTGGCAACCTGAAGGCTGGTGTGGACCTGCCAGCAACTCGATTAAAATCCATATTTACACACAAAACTTAAAGATAAATAATAAAACTTCTAAAAATTTAAGACTAAAAGTATAAAAACTCTGATTGTTTTGATGATACCATACAGGCCTCTTTTTCGAATTGAATTTGGTCCAGTATCTTTGAGGCCTGTCTAAGTTTTTGTTTAAAAAGTTGATAGGAGGAAGCATCCTTGATGGCTTTAGGTATAGAATTCCAGACAATGGGTCCTCTGTACCTTACACTATTTCTGCCAATGTTACTATTGTACTGTACATGTGAGAAGTGATTTATACGCCTTAGGGTATAACTAGTATTGATGTTACGAGTTTCAAATAGTGCTGAGAATTGATCGGGTAAGGCCTGGTACATTATGGAAGCTATCCTACGTTTATAGATATAGACTAGAGGTTTCCATTTTACAAGGTCAAGAACGTCAGTGTCAGAAGTTTCGCTGGGCAGTTTATGAATTAGTTTGGCTGCTTTTAGATGTAAGTGTTCCAGAATATTAAATGTAGACGGTGAACAAGATCCCCAGATAGCGATGCAGTAAGTGATCTCAAGCATGTTAAGGCATGGCTCATATCCAGTACAGACCACCAGAAAGAAAAAAAAACGTTTTTGATCTAAAGCAACGTTGTTTTTATCCCAGGGGGAGCCAGAAACTTACCCCAAACAAGATTTGGTATCCTTAAATTTCTTAAGGTGTCTTTATGGTGTTCACGTGACTTGTGACGTCACAAGCCTGCTTAAGATGAATTCTAAAATGGGCCAAGGATAGGGAGGTATCACGAAAAACTAACCATACGAAAGTTTTAACCACTTTCTAAGGCAACTATTTCTGTCCTGAATGGATGAACTCCTCAATTATATAAGGCTATATATGGAAAGATAGAAGGTCACGTGACCTTTTTTACGTAATAACTTCTTAGCTTAATATTTTAGTCGGCCATTCAGGACAGATTCCTGTTGGGGGCATTAGCACAATTGTAAAAATACTAAATTTGACAGTGATTGTATGTCATCTCGGCGGCCCATTTTCAGTTGTTTTTTCAAAAAATAAAACAATTAATTATAGTCACGTGACCCACTTTATCAAATTTTATTGGTCTTAGAATATTAAGGTCGTCGACATTGGTTAGCCTGCCAATTCTGCAACGATTAAACCAAATTCTGACAGAGTAATTACTGTTTTTCAGATTTTATGCAAATGAGGCTTGAGCCATGCCTTAACATGCTTGAGGATGCTTGGGACAATCCCTTTGAAATATATTTCTTTTAAGACACTTGAAGGAAGGGCTTTGAACTTTTTCAGGAATGTTAGTTTTCCACTGAAACTTAGCGTGCAGTGTTTTAACTTGGGGTTTCCAGTTCAGTTTATAGTCAATTTCAACCCCTAAGCAAGTGGATTTGGTGGAGAAGTAAGGGTAAGAATTTCCGAACATAAGAGGTCTTAATGGACCAACAAAAGCGTGACTGGAAATCAGCATAGCCACAGTCTTTCCAGTATGAACAGTTAGATGATTCTTACAACACCATACTCTAATAGGCCAGAAATTTTGATGCTTTATAAAAAGTATTCATTTGACTCAGAAGCTGACTTTAAAAAGTAATTTGATCGAAAACTCGCGGTTTCATTCTGTCCACTAGTGCGGTTACAGTTTTTTCGTCAGTTTTCTTTTTCAAAGACAGTGTTCATGTTTTCATTCAGTATAACCGTGAACAGTCAGTATCCTTTGTTCAAAACCTCTAGAAAAGTGTGTACGTTTTTCACAAAATGTCTGCATGTTTTTACTATTGTTCGAAATCAATATTGTTACATGACGAGACGCAGCGGGGTCTATCTGGAAGTACCTCAAAGGAATGCGGAGTAGATATACCCGCATTCCTTACATATTTTTATTTCACGCTGTCAGAGAATTGGCCGTTCCGAAATTCAAAAGAGAACTGGGACGAGTTTCAAATTTTGAAGTAATCGATAAATTGACACCATCACATGAAAGATAACATTGAGATTGGTCGTTTGACCAAGTTTGATTCTTTTAGGTTGAACAGAGACCAAGTTAAGCTCAAAATCCATACAAACGTCTCTAATTTTGAGGCTGCGTCCCCCAAAACCATGGGGGACACTGTATCAAAATTTAAATTGTTACTTGTTGTCCCCTACACAATTGCTACATAGATGCCAAGTTGTAGGGAGAGGCTCGCTGGAGATTTAATGGAGCGCATAATCCGAGCGAGCGCCGAAGGTGCGAAGATTTGAGCGAGCGCAAAAGGCGGGGACATGCCTCCCACCCCCAGGAAAATTTTTAAGTCGAACCCAGGTCACTGCCGGTAAACAAACACGAGCAGTGAGAATAAAAGGGCTCTGGGGTCTAGAATTTCTTGATTTCTCGTCAATTTGCCGCTGATTTCTCGTCGATTTCACGATTTCTCAGATCATGAACAGTTTTACGTTTGTGGTACAATAATTTTATACGATATATGTATTACAAAATTTGTTAACCCAAGCTCAGCTGGAGGTTTTGCTTGCTCGGCTGGAGAGCTGGAGATTGAGTCTGAAAGCTGGAGTCTCCAGCCAAAAGCTGGAGACTTGGCATCTATGTTGCTATAGATGCATGGGGAGAAGTTGTTCTTAATTCTCGTGACCACTGTGTTTTATAAATATTACAGCGAGAAATTCGATGCTGATCACTCCTCGCCAAGTTCACGCAAAATGGCGTATGTGTGGTTTATGAGGAGCCCCGGGGGTGGGGAATTGTCTCTTTCTGTGAGCCCGGGGGTGGGGAATAGACCACCAAGTACGACAAAAAATGGGAAATCCCCAGAGGTGTGCCCGGAGGGAAGGAGGGCATGGTAACACGTAGAACTGAACCATGCATAATTTGTCGTTCGCTTAGGAAAAACAAAGAGGTCCAGATAGCAAAGATTTACAGGCCCAAAACCTTGAAAATAGAAAGGAAAGAATAAGACTTACAAAGTATTTGTTGTCATGTTTGTGAATAATCGTAGGCATTTTGGCCAATTTTGGGCAAATATGGGGAAACCGTAACTAACGGGATGTCCCGCGAGATTTACCTTAATTTACTCGTCCCAGACCTCGTCCCAGTCTTCTCTTTTGTCAAATGCTGACCGAAAGTACTTGCATTATCGCTGGCGCGGGAGATTTCTTCACCTCGTGGCTGCAAGGCTAAAGTCAGAGAACTGGACGAAATTTTATTCCTTCTTGTCATCTCTTTGATTGGTAAGCGTTGATGATAGCTTAGCTATTTAAACGAAATCTTTGTCAGTCATAGTGAAGAAGGAATATGGTTGGCTGCAGAAGCCCGGTTCTGTTTGAAAAATATCTGGTTTGTGACAGAGATATTATGTCTGCACGATCGATTTTTACAAAGTTGTCCACCTTTGATGACTAAATTGTAAGACTTGTTAAGATAATTTGCAACCCAATACCATTCTGTTCAAATGTACTCAACTGCTTGAATAAAACGAACTTACGTACATACATGCCAACTTTGAAATGTACCAAGAGGCTTTCTGCGGTTTATACGTTGGGATGGTTCATTGAAAGCTCTGCGTTCACACAGTTGGTTTGGTTTATGTGGTTACTTATGAGTTATAGCAACAGCCGATTAATTATAACGTTCGGCAAAACCAAAGCCAAAAATATTAACGCTCTTGACACAAACTCATTTTAATTTGTTAAGATGTGCAGACAATTACACCACTTAAGTCCTGAACGCTCTGTTCTTGACATGCTGTAAAACAGGTAAATGAATCTGATGTAGTCCTGTTACAGTTTGGTCAAAAATGTAATTTATTGAAGTCTGGGATGTGCATGTTGTGAGGTGTAAAACCCTTTGAAATATTAAACTTTTTTAGCAAGATCTCTTAAAAGGGAGATTCAAATACTTTGTGTCAAAGGAACAATCTTGGCTTGACCTTGGTGTGATTAGATGTCGCTGCTTGTGGTTCAGTCCCTTAGTGCTCAGTGCTTGACCTCAGCGGTAGTCCACTAGCCCATAACTAGTAGAAATTTGGTTTGAGCTAGCATCATTCGCGAACCACTAGCCACTGGGCTACTTGTAAAAAAAGAGGTTTGGAGATAGTAAACCATTTGGCCAGTATATTTTGGACTCCACTAGCCCATGGATTACTTTGTTAAAAAGTTAGGGTCGAGCACCAGTGCTTTGACTATTCAATTAAGCTGACCTTCAGTTAGATAACTGGAAGAGGTTGATCAAGTTTGGATCTCGTTGAACACAAAATATTTTTCTTTGATACCTGGTATCCCAGTGTCCTCCATCAGACTCTTGTTTCAAATGAATTTTTGTTTGGGATCATTACTGGTACAAAGGGTTTTACTCTTTTAAATTCTCTCTGTGAATGGTCCACAGTCTTTTATATTTAGTGAATATCATTACTATCTTCAACAGCAGAAACATGTCTGATTCTGGTAGTGAAGGAGACCAAACGGGCAGTTCACCCTCAAGTAAGTCTACAGTAGTTCTTCAGGAAAAAGTGACCGTTCATTTCTTGAAATTTCTACCAGTTGTTTGTTGGACAACAATATTACAGTTCTTCATGCAGTTACAAAAGTGAAGGCTTTGAAATTCTTTCTTTTAAGATGATGCGACTACCCAGCTTATGCAGAATCCACGCCTCTTGGCAGCTTTACAGGTTCATTGTCTTTATTTTTTCAAAGTGACTGTTGCCTTCTGCTCAGTATTTGTTAAATAAAATTATTAGGGCCACTAGTTGTCATTATAATTAAGTTTAGGGGAATTAGTCGTATTCCCTGCTGAAAAAGTTGTGTTGGCTTGAATTCACTACCATTATGGAAGTACTAGTTTAGCTTCATACTTTGTCTTGTTTTAAGTTCCAAAACTAACCATGAATTGGTTTTGAATTTTTACTTTGAACCACACATGGTTATTGCATGCCTTGTACACAAGTTTTTGGTCACTTATAAATGCTGTCCATTTGTCAACTAGAAGGTTCCTTGGATTGGGTTTAGTTATGTAACCCTCATGAATTTCAAAACCCTACTTCCAACTGAAACAAGTATTCAAGGTAATTATTTTATGTGAGCAAGATGAGGCAAGTTTGGAATAAGATGAGAATTTTAATACATTTGTTCTTTTTTGTAGGGAGGACTCAATAGAATGATTGGACAACAATCAGGATATATACAGAGGTATACCAGTGGTTTAATAATGTGACAAAAAAACCCCAGGTATTCCATTTGATGAAAGTTATGAGTTTTAAACTACTTATTGGTTTGACTTTTTAATGTGTAAAAGAAATTGTGGTGAAGGCCGCTCTGTGTCAGAAGTGGCCAAAAGTTTTATTCTTCCAAATTTAGTTTACCATTTTCTTTCCATACTAATTTATCCACTGAAAATTTTGTAGTTTGCCCAAACCAGTGAAAAGAAGGATAAAGGCTCTTAAAAATATACAGGTCAGCAACAGTAAATACTGGTAACTTGAAATTATTTGTTTCACTTCATCTGTTCATAAATTCACTAGTCGTTTTGTTCATTAGATATGAATGGATTGATTGTGGGGTGCAGTTTTTGCACAAGGTTTTACTTTAAAAAAAGTGCATCCTGGGCCCATCAGTTTCAAACTGTTAGGGGTCTTGAACAATTTTTTAAGACGCGACAGACCCCATGTTTCCATGTACCACCAAAAGTTTGAGTGTATACATGAACAATTTGTGCTTAAACACAAACACTGGTGGGAAGCGAGGATGACATAGTGGTGAGAATACTCTCCTCCCACCATTGTGGCCTGGTCCAGGTCTTGGCATCATATATGGGTTGAGTTTGCACCACAATTTCGTTATGTTACTGAGGCTTTTTTTTTTTCAGGTTGAATGTGCGAAAGTGGAAGGTCTGTTTTATGAAAAAGTACATGCTCTTGAGTGTGAATTTGCAGAAAAGTTCAAGCCATTATTTGAAAAGGTAATTTTTACTTTTTTGTTATCTACCCTCAATTCACATACAGTCATAACACTTCCCTTTACCCTTGATCACCCACACAAACCATTTTTGCAAATGTTGATAAGACCATGCACAGCTTTTCGATAACCTTTTTTTATTGTGGTAAAAGAAACTAGTCAAGAGTAGAGATATTGCTGTGGTGATTTGGCTTTACATAACATCCCAGCACCAGTTCTGTAAACGGCAGGAGACAACTCTAACAAGGCCTGTTTTGGGAGGAAAACAAGAGTCTTCCATGAATCTGGAAATTTTGCTGGAAATTAGAAGACTCTGGCATTTTCTTAAAAACATGACAGAGATATTAAATAAAATTTGTATTTTGATTGGTTGAACAATCTGGAGTTGGATCTTCCAAATCTCCGGAAGGAGGACTTAAAGTTACAAATACAGTGTAGTGTAGTACAAACAATGTTAGAGTTGTCACCCCCTGTCTGTAACTCAGATATTTCTTGCATTTTTAGCGCCGTAACATTGTTAATGGGACTGTTGAACCAACCGATGAGGAATGTCAGTGGCAGAGTGATGAAGAAGAGGAAGATGCTGAGGACAAAGAAGAGAAAGGAGAAGAAGATGTATCCCAACTATCTGTAAGTTAGTCAATAGAGCTGTTCTATCCCTCATCTGGGTACTCTCATTACTGCCAGTACCTGAAGAACAGAATATTGTATGAGCACAGTCACTTTAAATTACTGCCCTCGATCAACCAGGATTAAATCAGAGAATATTAATAAATTTAGTTAACATTTACTTCTTCTTCTTCTCCTCCTCCTCCTTTTGAGATTTTACACTGACCAATTAAGGACAGGGGAAGGGTATTGAAGCCCAACAGTAATGTCCAGCTACTCACCATATAGGTCCTTGCCAGGCATATGTGCTCACAGAGAGCAGCATAGAAAGTTTGCTCCACAACCCGTTGGGGCAAGAACATGGCAAGTTGATATTAAGAACTTTACTTTGACAAGATTTGTTGATTTCAGCTGGAGAAAACTCTCTCTTCTGAGCAGGGTGAAGTTAAAGAAAAAGTAAAAATAGAGGATGAGGAGAAGCTGGAAACAACAGAGATCCCAGGTATGAAAATCTATTGAGACCATTACAGTTGTGTAAGTTATTTCCTTTACAGATGGCAATGACTCTTTATAGCTGGACATCATACATGATAGTTTATGCCAATTGTGCTTACTTTGTTCTAGATGGTTGCCATGGTTTTGTTGTCTCTCTAGATTCTCTTGCTAATATTCTTGTGGTTTCCACTGACATTAAGCCTACATGCCGTTCTGTTTTTTTTGTGCCACAAAAAATATTGATGAATTTTGATTCCCATTTTTTTTTGTTATTTGTAGCCATTTAATTGTTGTCTTTAACTATGATTGTTAACATTTTCTGGAAAAAAATATTAATGTGCACATGACTTGTTGTTATTAGAAGCCGGGACCCGGGTACCGGCACCGGTATACTGTAAACACAGGACCTGTCTTTGTTGTTAAGGTACTGAAAAGGGCAAGCCAAAGAAATCTAAGGGGTACCCTCCTATTTAGAATCCTACACTCTCCTATTTCTTTAATGAAACCCCTGTGTGCACAGAGTTTGAGAAGTAAAAGCATAACTGTATATTAGAAGCTGGAACAAGTTACACTGTAATTTTCCAGGAATGTCTTAGCAAGATATAAAATACTTACTATGTGTTTATTTGCTTTTAATCAGATGATGTCAAGGGAATTCCAGAGTTTTGGTTGACAGCTATGAAGAATGTGGACATGTTAGCTGAAATGATTCAGGTTTGTTGACGTGTTTGCTTCAGTCAGTTGTTGTGTTGTTACGTGCCGGAATAACCAAGAGATGTCCGCAAACAAGACATAAGTGAAAAGAGCTCCCGAGTATGATATAAGGCACACAACAAAAGTGTGACAACGAGCAATTACCCTTTTAAACTATTGTTTATTTAGTTATACACTGGTACAGTTAGTTAGGTTAAAGATTAAGTTAAGCAGTTCGTAAAGCAGGCTTACTGTCTTTCATTCACTTTGAACTCCAAGTTCCACTGTCTAGAGACAACAATGCTTGACTTTCTTGATACACTGGATTCTTTCCACTCACTGGCTTCTCTGAACACACAAACTCGTATGGAGGACTTCATAATAAACTCTGAACTCTTTATCTTCCTCCCTTTTCTGCTATCGTCTCTTTCTTCTCTCCGGATATCACAAGGTTAAAGGTTAACTGCAAATACTTCACCAATATTGGTCCTAACCTAGCGAGTACCATACCCTCCGAGAATTCGGCTGCTTTTCGCTCTTTTCTTGATAGCAGAGATTATCCTCCTAACATTTTAAAACCCACTGATATTCGTGAATTACAAAACATTTGTAGCATGTTTTCACAGAGGAAGGCCTCTGGTTATGACAATATCTCAATGCGTGTGATACAGCATTCATTTCACTTGATTTCCACACCTCTGGTAAACATTATAAATCTTTCTCTATCAAAAGGTATTTTTCCAGACAAACTAAAAATTGGTAAAGTAATTCCTATCTACAAAACTGAGGATCCGAGTCTCTTTGTAAATTATAGACCAATTTCTTTACTGCCAAATTTCTCAAAATTCTTTGAGAAGGTCATGTACAATCGCTTAGTCGATTTTGCCGAAACAAACGAAATATTCTATCTTTGTCAGTTTGGATTTCGCAAAATTCACTCGACATCACACGCGCTTATCCATTTGCTCAATAAAATCTCGTCTGCAATTGACCGACATGAAACCACTGTAGGCATCTTTCTGGATCTTTCTAAAGCATTCGATACCCTCAATCATGAAATCCTATTCTCAAAGCTGGAACACTATGGTATCCGTGATGTGGCCCTGCAATGGATAAATAGCTTCTTTTCTAATTGCTATCAGTTTGTTCAATTCAAACAAACTTGTTCTACGATGCAGACCATAAAATGTGGTGTCCCGCAAGGTTCCATTCTTGGCCCTTTATTCTTCATACTCTACATAAACGATCTCCCTAATGCTTCAGAACTGATAGATCTTCTTCTCTTTGCTGATGATACTAGTATTTTTTATTCTCACTCTAACCCAAATACCCTAGAATCTGTACTAAATGACGAACTAAAAAATATTGAAGTTTGGTTGCGATGCAACAAATTATCGGTGAATGTCAAGAAAACAACCTACCTCATTTTCAAGCCTAGGCAGAAAAAATGTAACCACAAATATTATTTTCTATTTCCCTCGGTGGTCGCTACTAAATTTCTTGGGGTATATATTGACGAGCATCTTACTTGGAAAGATCATATCAGCTATTTATGTAAACAAATGTCTAAATCAATTGGAATGTTATTTAGATCCTGCTTCTATCTATCTTCAAAAACTAAACTTACTCTGTACTTCTCGTTAAGTTACCCTTATATCACCTATTGTAACTCTACATGGTCGTCTACATACGTAACAAACTTAAACAGAATTTATTGTTTGCAAAATCAGGGCTGTGCGAGCTATTACCAATTCAGACTATAGAGCACATTCTGCTCCCTTATTCTCCAAATTAGGAATTTTAGACATTTTTCAAATAAATAATATTACAAGGAGAAATTAGTTGCTGATCACTGTTAAGGTTTAAAGGGTTAAGGAGAGAAACATGAATAAGGAATTTAATACTAAGTCAGTCTTCACACTAATTGAAGGCGTGAAGAATGGGGATTACATATTGAAAATAATGATATTATTACTTACATTGGTATTCGTCGATATCTTTTCAGGAGCATGATGAACCAATTCTAAAGCATCTACTTGACATCAGAGTGATATTCACTGGACCAGACAGTAATGTCGACACAACACAATATCCGCAGCCTACCCCTATGGTTTGTAATTGATCATCACATACTTTTTAAAGTAAGAATTAAGAAATTAAGAAGGGGATTACTGAAAAGAAGCTTGCATAGGAGGGGGCAAAACATTTTCTGTTTTAACATGAATCTTGCATCCCCCTTCAAGGCATATATATAATGAATGCTCCCTCGCTGCTTTGTTGAGTTCTGTTGACATCAAAGTGCAGTTTTCATTTTTGCCCATGTTCAGGTTTCATTTTTTCTTTTCAGGGATTCGTGTTGGAATATCACTTCTCACCAAACCCGTACTTTACAAATAGTGTGAGTAAAAGTTATTGTTAACCACAGGTTTTCCTCTCTTATCAAAAGCAACCTGTGGCACATACAGGTTTCTTAACATTGCTTTGACATGTGCCTTGACTGACCTGGCCTTTGAGTAGAAACTAGGTTAGAGGTGACCTTGGTTTGATACGACCCTCTGTCTCATGTAAATGTGGACTAGTTAGCATAACAACAACATGATTTACGTAAGAAAATTTGTGAGTTGTGTATCAAAACAAGGTCAACCCCAACTTTGCTTCTACTCAAAGAGAAGGTCACCACACAACTGTAAAATGCCCTTTTGCTTGTTTGGATTGTACACACTTGGTTACCAGAGTGACCGTATTTAATTCAACTTATCGTCATCATTATCGTCATCATCATCATCATTTATTAATAGAGAAATAACTGTACAATAATTTATTTGTTACCCACAGTTAGCATAGCTTTTATAGTTAAGCCTGCCTTCTTTTCTCTTGTCTGCAGGTTTTGACAAAAAGTTATAAAATGAAGTGTGAACCAGATGAAGATGATCCATTTGCATTTGAGGGACCAGAGATAATAAGCACCTCAGGGTACTCAACATATTGCTTACAGTGTTTTCCATGTGAATCAGGCAAAAAACTTTTCTTTCATTCCACTTTTCAATGGACAGGTGCATCATTGCTACATACTTGTTAACTCCTTTTGTGTTTTATAGTTGTCATATTGAGTGGAAGAAAGGAAAGAATGTTACTCAGAAAGTTGTCAAGAAAAAACAAAAGAAGAAGGGTATGTAAATTTATTTGTTAAATATTCTCATGAGATTAATTAGTTTCATGCGGTCTGTGACTTGTGCAGCCAAATTCTTTGCCCCAGATTTTGCAAGAGACCCTTCAATATCTGGAGCACTTTCTGTTTGTGAACAAATCAGATTGTGAATGTAATTCTGAGCCTAATGGCATGACGATTAGCCTCATTAGCTTTGTTGTGTGTTTCTCCTCACAAACATCTGCTGAAAGAAGCAACCACTTCCATGCTATGGGCATTTGCTTCTATGGCTCATTGTTTCATGCTCAGGGTTCTCCCTAAATTTTGGAGTAGAAGGAGAATAAAATGGAGTAGCCGGCAGAGGAATTTATTAAGGCGCGCAAGTGCCTTCCATGCTGCCGCTTTTCCGCCACTTTGCACGTGTTGGAATACAGAGTATGTTGTCTTATATGGAGTGTTTTTCGTCGATAACCGCTGCCTCGCAATCTGAGCCTGTTTCGTTTGTTTCACGTTCAATTGATGTCTGCAAGCAGATTTTCTCGACGAAACTTTAAAGTTTATTCAGTCAAAAACAATAGTTGGACACTTGGCTCTTTAAGGAAAACTTTATTTATTTCCGAATGTATTCACCCAAGGGAAAGTAGGCGTTGCAAATGGAAAAGTTGCTGATGGATGTAAAACAAAGTATTTATTTATTTTTTATTTTTGGATCTGAGTAGCCGGCGCGCCCAGGACGACTAGCCGGCGATTTTCGCCGGTCGCCGGGGCTTACGGAGATCTCTGCATGCTGTGAAAATGTTTGACACACGTTTATGTAATACCAGAAAGCAGCCTCTGATTGGTCAGTTGTATGTGAATGGAAGTGGCTGCTCCATTCAGCAGATGTCTGAGGTGTAGGTATGTATGAAGCCCAAAGAAGGTCTGTGTGGGATACCATGAGACAATGTGAACAGCAACCAAGTGAATGTGTTGTTTGTCTTGGCCTGCAGAGCAATACTGGAATTTTCTATCAATTTCCACCCATAGTTGTTGGTTATTGAATGCTTAAACTTTTATTTGCAGGTGCCCAAGGGAAAGGACAGACAAGATTTGTCAGCAAGACAATAAAAAATGATTCCTTCTTCAACTTCTTTGCACCTCCTGAAGGTCAGTATGTAACAGAGATGCATTACACATTAATATCTTGAATAAAGTAAAGGTAGAATAAAAAACAAAAGCAAACCAGCAAAACTGTTATTTATTTTGTTTCAGTTCCTGAGGATGAGGCTGACATGGTAATTATTGGATATTATTAATCATTTATTGATGAATTATTAATTTCTATCATATTGGATAAAATTTTTGATAGATTAGTAATATGTATTTCTGATTAATTTTACTCACAGGATGAAGAAACAGAGGCTCTGTTATCGGCAGATTTTGAAATTGGTCATTTCTTTAGGGAAAGGATTATCCCAAAGGTGACAGTTTTAGCATGGTGATGTTTTTTGGTCATAAAGTTAACTGTTTGCAAGAAACAATCTCAGCACTAACCCACCCATAATGAGAACTGTATCTTGCAGACTTTCTTTGTCTTATTTCACGCTCTACTTTTAAAGTTTACTGTCAGTGATCTCTCATTTCTCACATGATGTTCAATGCTTCAATATTTTAAACATGGGATTACAAACAGTCTGTGCTGATGCTAATGTCTAGACAATAATCAAACATGCCAGTGAACAAACTCTTACTTTATGGTCAGCAATGTGCCTGTTTTAGTTGAAGGATGTCATTGTAGTGTACTTAGTTGTTAGCAGTACTGTAGGCTTTTGGCTAATTGGCTCAAGGGTCAGGGTTGTTATTACTAGAGAAGAAAGACAAATTTAATGTCGTGCATTCGCGTTCTCTCAAAAACATGATATTTGGTCATATCATGTTTTTGTTTGACAGAGGTGGCAAAGAAATGTACCAAACTGTAAACGCATGGTATTATTGTTTTTGCTCATTAAACCCATTCTTTTGTGGCATTCTCGTTGCTGTTGCCGCCCTTGTTGCTTAACTCCCTATTAACAAAACCCTTGAAGGGTAGGAAAAATTCACTCAAGAAAGCAGGTGTTCAACATAACTTGTAGTACAAGTAACTGATGAAGGTGAAAAGGTTGTTGTGATATTTGTGGCTCCACTCATTCCACAACATTTAAGATCCTAAATTCAACATTTTCAGATCTCCAGCATTAAAGTGCAGCTAAACCCAAATTTTGCTTTGTTAAAATAAATCTTTGCACCTCTTCAAAAAGCACTGCACCTTTTGTTTTTCTTTTTTGCCAAATGCTGGTTTTTTATAGGCTTCCAAACTTACGAAAATGTAAGCATCATTTGGTACATGACCGAGTCAGAAGGGACATGGGTCTATTCTTGATGTGGCGTCAAAAACTGCATGCATGTTTAAAACGACTCAATGCGATGCAAATCAAAATATTTATTTTGGGTTTAGGTGTACTTTAACAGATATTATTGCCTAATTATGAAAGCAAGACTAATTGTAACCCTAGCTATTTTCTGCATGCATGCAAGGAGTACTGCACTGTTTGGAAGGGTATCTTTGCAGAGTTCACGTTCATGGTGTTTCCTTGTAGGCTGTGTTGTACTTCACAGGAGAGGCTCTGGAGGAGGAGGTTTGTGACGTTACTATATTTTGTTGATTGTTCAAAGCTGTCATTACTGTGGACTTCAAAACTTCCTCTTCTTGCAGAGACTGCTTCATTTCAATCCCACACAAGTCAGCTTTT
Source organism: Galaxea fascicularis (assembly GCA_948470475.1). Taxonomy (NCBI): domain Eukaryota; kingdom Metazoa; phylum Cnidaria; class Anthozoa; order Scleractinia; family Euphylliidae; genus Galaxea; species Galaxea fascicularis. The sequence goes on along the minus strand of OX419340.1, from coordinate 33,535,758 downwards.
AGGCAGTTACCTGTCACCCGTTGAATATCCACATGTGCAGTTTTCAGTGTAAATAATACATTTCAACATCTCTAAACATTTTCATTGCTCTTTCTGTTAAAGTTTGAAGAAGAGGATGATGAAGGTGAAGAAGTGGAGGTAAAGTAATTAATAAAGTTGTTTTTAAAACCTCAGCAAAGAAAAACTATTGTGTTACAGTGAAGACTTACAAACTGATGCTTTTTTTCTTTAGGAAGGGGAGGGCGAGGATGATGAAGATGATGACCCTGACTACCAACCACCCCCAGTAAGTCTAATGGATTAGGGGAAAGTGCTTGTTGGGTGTTCAGAGTGTAGCTGTTATGCATCTTGTGGAGTTTTGCTGAAGCTTTGTGCTTAGCAAAGTAGCATGCACATTGTCTGCAACTGCTTGTAAAATATCCTCTCACTCCTTTTTTTCCTTTTTTTTTTGTTTCAGGATGGTGACAAACCTCAGGAGTGCAAAAATCAGTGATATAAAACTTAGATTCCTTTTGGAGAAGAAAAATTACTTGGTTGAACCACAGTACATGAACAACTTTGATTGACGTGTCCTTGGCCGCTTTGCCTCGAGTTACTATTTATTTGACGAATTCCTGCATTCACTAGTTTTTCATAGTAGAAGCAGCATTTCTAGTTCCAGCGAAGTTGTGCTTTGTTTATGCACAAACTAAGGTCTTTTAAAGTCTTTTGTTTGTGTAAGTTATGAATGGCACAACCCTTTATTTTTGCGTCAAACTGTAAGGGATTTGTGGTCGTAGGAGGTCCTGCCTTTTGAGTTAATTGATTAGACCTAAAAGAGTCGGCCGAGTTTTCCCGTTCAAAAGTGCTGCATGTATTTCCTTGATGTTCGTTTTTCAACTTGCACCTTTTACTTTAATATTGGAGAGAAGTATTCCCAAACTCAAACCTTACCCCCCAGTTGATGCGGTTTACTTGAAAGATTTTTTTTCATGCAATTCACGAGAGACCTCACCAAGCAAAACCAGTCGTGATGAACGTCCTTTGCCCGTGTTTTTTGTTTTGTTGTTGCCAGAAAAATATACTCGAAAAGGCCCTACTCAAGAAGTACAGCTGTTTGCTTTTTGAATTTTTTAAGGTGACTGCATTTGTTTAGATTGAATATGCGCTATCAGTTGAGATGAAGAGAGAATTTTTTGGGCAGCCCTTGTGGAAGTTGTTTAGCACAGGAGTGTATTTATTCCCAGCATTTCAGGCCTGCTAGACAGGCAAGCCGCAAATTTATCGTAACAGGTGACTCGATACAGTGAAGTGAAAATGTTCCTCTCGACCAGTGAATAAATTTGCATTGTATGAACATCTTTGAATGAGCTAATTTAGCCAATAAAAGATGTTAAATTTTAAAAAGTTGCTTCTTTTGATTTGATCCTTACTTTAGTGGTTTTAACCTTGAATTCAAAGTACTCCTGCCAGAATCTTTTTGGGTATTTCTGAGAAAACCCACCAGGCAATGATTGTTAGAGGTAAGGAGTCAATTCCAGGCCCGTAGGGTGGGGGGGGGGGGGGGTTCGAGGGGTTCGAACGAACCCCCTAAAATTTTTGAAGTCGGCATTTTTTGGGAGTTGAAAAGATAAAAAAATCAGACCTCCCTAGAGGCTCGCGCCTCTGGCGCTAAAAAATACCTCCCAAAACATAAAAGAACCCCCCTCAACAGAATCCATCCTACGGGCCTGAATTCCAAAACTGAAGTGGCGATTTACAAATCAGCGTGGTCATAAAGAAGTTGTCTAGGTAAATCTTTGAAGCTGAAAAAGGCTTAGTGGTCTCTTCCACTCTTGTTTTCTGGATAAAATTAACGACGACCACCACCAATGAATTCAAAGAGGACAGACCACGATCTCACTTGCGGCTCCTATAGATATCTATTTGCCGTAACCGTTCATCAGTAGGATGCCTAAAATGCGTGCAATTCCACAATTGGTTTCGGCTCCATCAAATCCTATACCAATTGTAGAACATTTTAGGTGGAGCCACCCACGATGTGAGCACAGTTACCGACAAGAAATGTTAATAAGGAAAACAAGACACAACTCTGACGTCAGCAACAGTTATGAACAGGTGACTTTTGTACTGCTAGCAGTCTTCCAGGATGGTCCCACGACAGCAAATCAGTTGAGCACGCGAAAAAAACAAAACAGTGGCTCGTGCGCCCTCTTGCTTTCTCCTGCTGAACCAATAATCGACTAAAAAGGGCTGCCCGTAGTTCATACTACTGTCATTGCTTTCTAAAAATTATCTCAGTCAGGGATGCAGTAAAAAATATTAAATCCAAGTCATTGCTAGGAGCCCATCACCAGGAGCGTACAACTTCCATGCGGAGTCTGACGAAGTCTATGTCACGGCATTTTTACAGACCGAGTTATTTTTAGACTATCTTTTCCCGCGAAAAAGAAAGCTTCGGTATACGTGATACTGCATCATCATCACCTTTTGTTTTAAAGTTTCTCAGCTTAAAAAAAAAAAGTTGAAGTCCTGAAGTTTTTTTTTTCAGGCTTCTTTACGCAATTGTTTAAATTGCGTTCATAACTGCGAGGATCATCCTTCATTTGATTTCATTTCCGCAATTCCGTATATTATTTATTTCACTACATCATTCGAGAAAATAACTTTGCAAAATCACGCTTCACGGTTACTGTGGAAACCACGATTCACGAAGAAAAAATTAGCCATTTCACGGGAAAACAAAAGTACCGATCACTAGTCACAAAAACACCCTCCACCCTCTGTACTACGATTGAGTTCGGAAGGACGGCACCCATCCTGGCATGGTATATTCAAGTTTTTATTATCAAGCCAAGAAAAGCGAATTCAGTTAAATCCTCCTTTCAAAAACAAATATTTATACAATGATAGTCTTTACACTAGAGGAAAATCAAACTTAGGAATATTTCAAGTCAACTAAATTTTTGATACTTCATGCTTCACACACAAGTGATGCTTTTTACTTCAAAGATAACTTAAGTTTATTTTTCCAGGCAGTTAATTAAGAATGACTGACATGCTTCGCCCCCCTCAAAGCTCAAGAAACCGGAAGTTGGCTAAGTTGGTTGTAAGGATGGTTTTCAAGTCACTTGAAACTTTCATGAATCATTTCAACTTTTCCGACTGAGATGTAAAGTAAAGCGACTGGCAGCTCTTATGTCTTACTTAACTGCCTAGTGTAAAGACTACCAATAATAGACCTTAGGGAGCTTAAGCAACTACGACGACGACGGCAACAAGAACGTCACAAATTTGCATATTTGACAACGAAAAACAGTATTTTTGCACGCTTTGCACCTGCATATTTCATCTTTTGACATTTTGAAGACGTTCTCGTTCTTTCTACGACGTGAAATGACCTGTTTTGCAGTTGTGTGGACGACGTGAGCATATGATAACAAATGTTCAATTTTGTCTTCTTATGTCCCAAGCGCTGGTTCCAATTTACAGTCAAACTAAGTGAAGCGTACCCCTCAAGATTGCATTAATGAAGTGATTATTTGAAACTTGAACCCGCTAGTCGTTTCGAGAATGCAATAATGAATTGATTATTCGAATATTGAACTCGCTCGCTCGATCCAAGGATATGGCTAATGGGGTTCCGTTTTCAAAAAATCAACTCACTGTTGCGACTAGTAGGTGTCAAACCTACTAGTCTTTTCTAGAATGCAATAGTAAATTGATTTTTCGAAAACAGAACCCGTTAGCCGCATTCTTGGATCGAACGAGCGAGTTCAATATTCGAATAATCAATTCATTATTGCATTCTCGAAACGACTAGCGGGTTCAAGTTTCAAACAATCACTTCATTAATGCAATCTTGAGGGGTACGCTTCACTTAGTTTGACTGTAATTCCAGGATAGTTAGAAAACATTTCGCAAGCCTTATGACTTAAATAATTGCGAAATGATTGCAGAAACCCGAAGTTACATTTTCAGATGACGTTCTCGCTGTCGTCGACGTCGTGTTTGCTTAAGCTCCCTCTTGTCACGGTTTCGACGCCATCTTGTAGTCAAACTTCGGAAATAACAGTGTTTATATGGGAACTCCGATGTCAAATAACTTGTAAAAGCCTTGAATGTAGGAAAATGTATGAATTGGAAACTGCAGCTACTAGTCAAAGGATTTTAATGTAAAAATCTGAGGTTCTTAACTGCTCTAAAATTCGCCCGGTGGGATTTTTAATATCTCATACATTTGTCTGCAATTTTTCCCGTGCATCTGCGTGTTTTGCGGGTTCCGCGGCTCAGTCTAACCCCACCCCACCCCACCCTAGAAAAATTTTATTTAGCTCCAGAAACAAGATGGCTTCCGGTGTTTTCAGCCTCCTTTATTTTCTGTTTATCAGTCTATGTTTAGCTGCGTTTACCCTCGTTTTTTGCTTTGTAGTGTACCTTCATCACAAGCACAAGACCCTTGATCACATTCCAGGTCCAAAGCGCGACGGATTTTTCTGGGGAAATATCAAAGGAATCCAACGCCTGAAAGAGGAGCGAGGCTTTACCAGCGGAGTGCAAGTCTTAAACCACCTGTCGCTGCAGTACGGCCCGGTAATGGTGATTTGGATGTTTCATCTCCCGATCGTCTATGTTGCAGACGCTGATTTAGCCAAGAAAGTGCTTGTCACTTCCAATTTTCCCAAGGATTCTTGGTCGTATGACAAGTTGGGATACGTTTTTGGAGAGCGGTTTATGGGAAAGGCACTTGTTACGGAGACTGATCACGAGAAATGGAAGATTAAACGACTAGCAGTCAATCCTGCTTTCCACAGGAAATATTTAAAGGACCTTATGGAGCAGTTTAATGAAAGCTGTGATGTCTTTTTGGCGAAGCTTGCTGAGTTAGCTGACGGTAAAACCGAGGTGCGAATGGCAGATGAATTCAACAGAATTACTTTGGATATTATTGGAAAGGTGAGCTATGCCCCCCCCCCCCCACTCCCCCCTCCACCTATACTCCCTTACATTCTTTTTGTACTTGGACGTTTTCTGTTCGCTCTTTGGGGCAGATGTCTGCGGACAAATATCGAGTATATTTTCGTGCCAAATTATTCATGGCTTATACGGGATGTGTTGGTGGATAAGGTATGGCCCTAAACAGGGTATACAATAATTAGTATTTCGAGCAAATGCCCTAATCAGGTTCTTGGCCCATCCTTGTCGAATGTTTAGAACTCCAAATTCACAAAGGTAGTGTGAAGTTGGATTTTTTCATCCTACGTAGGGTCTTAGAATAGAAGGTATTGTCTTCAGTACACAGGTTAGGTATTTAAGCTTATTTAGCAGGGTCACAGTTTTTAACCTCTAGCAGCACCCCTATACCCAAACCTGAGGTACCCCCCCTGGAGCTAATAGCTCTTCTCTGTGATTAGTGTGATAATATGCTAAGAATACAGATGAAGTTGCCTGAAATTAAATGCAAGTTGTGAACAGGTGTAAAGAAAACAAAGACAATAATTATCAGGACCTAAGACTAAAGACCCCCAATGCCCACTTTTTTCTTGTTTCATCTCTTTTTCATTATAGCAAAATGGAAACTAAGACCGAAAAAATAGAAGGAACATGAATAGAAACTGTGTTGCTGTTTTGCCACACACATTACCAATGATTACAATAATACAAGCTTCCGGTTTGTCTTCTCAAACGAGAAGAAAACTGCTGGGGGTCTTTTTGGGAGAACTCAGACTTGACAAAACACAGAAGGTATTTATTTTATTTTCCAATACAACCTACCCCTCATACTTGGGGATTATTGGTTGGTGGTCAGCAGACATTTACGTAAAACAGGTTTATGGTATACTGTGAGAAGTAAAGGAGCATCACTGTTGACAAGCATTGCTAATGGCAAAAAACAACATAAGTATTCACTTGATCTGGTCAAAGGGGAAGAAAAATGTAGGGTTTTAGTTTAACTTGTCTGGTGTTAGGTCTTTGCCAGTTACATTGAGCCTGTGAGTGAGTGCCAAGCAAAGCATGACCCAGACCAGCATCTGTAAACAGGAAAATTTGAAACCTCTTTCCCAACCCCAAAGAGAAGGGAAAGATCATGGGAATGAGGTTGGGAGATTTGTTTGAGGAGTTGGTTGTCATTTACTGCTAGTGTACCTCTTGACTGACCAGAGTTGTTTTTTTTTTATTGTTTTACAGGTGGCCTTTGGTATTGATTTGAAAACAATTCATGAGCCAGATTCATTATTCCCAATAGCTATAAAAGAGTGTTTAAAAGCCCCAATCTGGTGCCTGACTCATCCACTGCATGCCATTGATATCACCACTTACAACTATCAAAATGTAGTAGTGGCTGCAATTCACTTTCTGAGGGATACAGGGAAGAAAATCATTGACGACAGAATGAAGGCCATTAGGAATGATGATGATGTGCCGAACGACATCCTAACCTACATCCTCAAATCAATGCCCGAGGACACCAGTGTGGATTATGAAGCACTTTTGGATCATTTTGTTACCTTTTTCATAGCTGGTAAGACCCACCTCACTTACTGATAGAGAGGGATTGTAAATAGTAAATTTATTTAACATTGAAAAATGTGGAGAGTGGTTGCCCAAATCTGCGAAGCCAGAGAGACAGTTTGCCCAAAAAAGGTACACAACAAGATGTCCCTGAGAAAGGCTACAACAGTTGTGAGCCTTTTGGAGCCCCCCAATAATGAGTTCCCCAGAATATAACAATAATAGTATTTGATGCCTTGGTACAGTTTACCCATCTCGAAACACAAACCAAACCATTTTTGAAGCAGAAAACTCCTTCTGATAATAAGCTCTTCAAAATTAAAAACAAAAAACAATCCATGTCTCTTAGTAGTCACCCCCACCCCCTCAACAATACCATCAAAAAGAGCCTTTTGCCTGGAGAAATATATGTCAACGGTCTTCTGGAATTTTATGGTTATATTGTACATGCTTTGTCTTTGGTGTGATTGGGAATGAGACAGTTTGACCATGAAAGGTAAACCACAAGATGTCCCTGAGGAAGGGTTCTGCAGTTGTGAGCCTATGGACTTATGGTTTTATGCTTCTGCTGTTATTGTAGGTCAGGAGACAAATGCATCCATGTTGTCATTTTTACTCGCTGAGGTTGGAAAACATCCAGAGATTGAAGATAGGTTAGGGGTTATTTATAATTTCTGTCGTACATACGTAATCGAATAAATAAAAATAAGACGTTTATTTGCCCTCGGCAGTTTGTCCGTAATCAGGACTGTTTTGTTCCACACACGTATTCTTTTGCGGTCACCAACCACAAGCAATGACGCTTGCATAAGTACGATTTTATTGCAAACTGGAGGAGTCTGCTTACAGGGTAATGCATCCTGTATGTAGAGCATAGTTCTGGCATTTTACGAGATTTCTGGAAAATGTATTGACGACGTTACACAGATCAAGAACAATGCATCATAATTACTTTGGAGCACTCCATGTGAGCACTTTGTGCTCTTAGAGCAAATTCTGTGGATGAAATATTGTTTAAAAAAAAAACTTTTTGCTACCCTGTAAACGGAGGTTCAAGTTATGTAAGATCAGCTGTTAGATATTGTGATCTGCATAATTCCGGGATAATTACTTGACACTTGGTCGCTATTTTGGAGGCAGCGTTGGGAAGTTTTAACAGTTCAGATTTTCTTGTAGTTCTTCAGTTTTTTCATCCAATTTCCACTGCAGATTAGTCCAAGAGGCTGAAGAGGTTCTTGGTTCTCGCCAATTTGTCACCTACGATGACCTCGGCAAACTACTTTACACGAGTCATGTGATGAAAGAAACACTACGAATGCACCCGAGTGTACCCGGCTTTACCCGCCTCATTGATAAGGACGACGAACTGGGCGGCCACTTCATTCCCGCTGGAACGGCTATAAATTTGCTTTCATATGCCTTGCACCATAGCCCAAACTACTGGGAAGAGCCAGAAAAATTTAATCCTGAGCGATTTACAGCGCAGACAGAAGACGAAGACGGTGGATATAACCGTTATGCTTACCTTCCGTTTTCTTTGGGCCCTCGATATTGTATCGGACAGACATTCGCTGAATTTGAGAGCAAAGTTCTGATATCACGTTTTATGAAAACCCTCAAATTTAAGCTTGTCCCTGGCCAGGACTTTGGGTACGAAGATCTTAAGGCCACCTTATCGCCAAAGGACAGAATTCGCTGCGTCTTAACTTTGCGTTGATTCATATTCAATTGAGAATATTTGCATTGCGCAGTTCGAACCACTCTAACAACGGCAATGGCAACAAAAGCTTCAATACAAATTACAAGTAATGTCAGTCGGAAAAGCACGAAAATGAACTGTCTCCTTTGTTTCCTTGTAAAAAATAAGTGAAAAAAAAGCTGTCTCGAGTACTTCATCCCCAACGACGAAAATGACCACAAATGACCGTATTTAAGGTTGAGCGCATTAATAATAATAATAATAATAATTTAATAAGTATTTAACAAGTTTCAATACTTTACAATTCTTTGCAATTCTAAATTATTTTACCATTCTCAAATCAAACTAAATCAAATGAAATGTTGGTTTTTGGAGAGAGGGGAAAACCGGAGTACCCGGAGAAAAACCTCTCGGAGCAGAGTAGAGAACCAACAAACTCAGCCCACTTATGACGCCGAGCCCGAGAATCGAACCCGGGACACATTGGTGGAAGGCGAGCGCTCTCACCACTACGCCAACCCTGCTCCCCTAATTACGGTAAGTTTCTTTTTCTTTTTATTTTGTTCAACGCCGTTCTTAGTAATTTAGTTGCAGGACTAGACAGCTTGCCAAGCTTCGGAAGAGTTACTTAAAACAACGAGAATTTATATTGACTACTTGCACATTTTGGTGACAAATTTAGCCTTCCCCATAATTACAGAAAACTGAAGAAAAGAAAGACAGATATCACTACAATCAATCCAGTGTGTTTCATCGTGACGGCACTGTTCACAGTACCACCATTCTCATCTAAGCGAGCAAATATTCTGCAGGGTCCCCCACTTCCGTTACTGATAAACATTGGAGCTGCGTACACTGTGAAGCCTTTTGTCGGCAGCTTGTCCATGTGAGCAACATTTTCAAGGCCGGGAATGTTTTTGTTGTAGAGAATTTGATGGGTTTTGTACTCTGTGGATTGTCCATAGTCCAGCGATGCCGTGTCAATTCCAACAAGTTTGACCTTGCGATTGTTGATTATCCATTGGGAGGTGTTGGGGTGAATACCTTGGAAATGAGAAAACGAAGGCAAAACTCAGAGGAAAGTACAAAATGGCGAAACATCCGCATTATTGCGCCCCTCCATCAGTGTTAGCTTGTTGCTGGTATCATTTATTTCACATCGATATGTATCATTGGGCTTTTCCTACGCTATTTTCTTTCCGCTTTGGTTATTTCATTGCATTCGAATTTCTGCCCACTTGCACCTTTTTTGCCAAAAGATTCATAAGTAGAAGAGAGACGACAAGTGATTTTCACAAATAACACTTGCTTGACTTGACCGACTCCTCGCAAAAGAGGAGGAAGACGGAACCTTGAGAGGGCACCATTTCCGAGTTGGTTTGAGCATCTTTAAACAAAATGAAGGCAAAGTGTTAACCCTGGATCATGAAAATGAGTTGGACTCAGCCATACCAAATAAAACTAATATCCACATCGTCCGAGCGCTCAAACGAAGGGCTAACACTCGAAACGTCACTGAGTTGTTGAATCTCTTGACTAACTCAGAAATGGCCTATTGTAAAAATGTTTTCAATCATTTTTCAATACTTGAAGCACTTACCCGGAAAATGAAGCAAGGAAGTGTTTTTAGTGTCGGTTCCAAGGTATCTTTTCTTATCTGGCCACCTCGCACCCCAACCATTGAATACCAACAATATTGTATCATCCGGGATCTTTCCGTTCTTCTCTTCCCAGGCCTCTAAGTCACTCGGCATCAACTGGTAATCAGCATCCTTGAGAGCAACAACATCAACAAGAATTGAAAATCAAGCCTTGTATTTGCATTTTCCATTTCCAGGAGACGTAAACAAACAAACTACCTTGGGAACTGGAGTAAGCGCAATAGGCCATTTTCGTATTCTCGGTATTGAACTGGATCTAGCATGAAGTGGAAGCTCTTGCGGGGGAATACATTTACATATGAAAAGATTCCCCCGCAAGAGCCTCCACTTCATGCTAGATCCAGTTCAATACCGAGAATACGAAAATGGCCTATTAAACAGCCAGTGGCAGTTGACCAAGACTCCCTCACACTGGCTGGTTGTCATTCCGTACGCCTTCAGCCTTTTAAAGGACGATCAAATTGTAGTCTAACAAATGTCACATACCGTAAACATGGTCAAGTTAATACTAAAAAAGATAACCGGTCCCATACATATGACCACTGTCATTATGACTTTCTGTTGGTCATAGAATAATGTTGTAAAACAACGAAAACGGAAAGAAAGCGGCCTAAAACTCCCCACTTCTGTCCCCTTGTGCCACGATTGGCTGTTCACTTACTTGATAATTACAGATACAAAATAACAAGCTTCAGTTTGTTCCTTTTATAAACGCCTTCAATAAAAACTGCATGAAGTGCTCGTCTCTATACTTCATTGAACTATACTTAGTTGGCGCAAATTTCTTATTAGACCTCTTCAAAATTGACTAAACTCTCGAAAGTATAAATTGTTCGATGGTGGCCTTCATGTCATTTAACCGAGCAAGAGAAACTTGTATGCACCTGTAAAGAGAAGACAAATTTAACAGCCAGTCTTCACGCATAAAAAAAAGTTGTTGCAGTGATGACTGAACTGAAATTGTGTCATATTTTCGAGCAGCCACCTAAAGGTGGTCATTTGCAAGAGGTAGTAAATTCAGACCCCGGCCCATCTACACTGATGCGTTTTCGTTTGAAAGCGCATACTCTTTGGTGCGATTTCGCCTATTGTCCCCAG
>OX419340.1:33479808-33519808 GCA_948470475.1 Galaxea fascicularis | reverse complement strand
TGGATGTGACGATGTTGTCTGTCATGTTCATTAAAAGTTGCAATCAGGCATTAATTTGCAACTTTCAGGCAAAAATTTTAATCCGGCTCGCGAACCTTTTTTAAATCACACGTTTTAAGCTTTTGAGTTTTTAGTTGTGAGCTTTGGGGGTGAAAGTGAAAACTCTACAGAAACCACATAGATATAAACGCCACTATTGCGCCAAGTACCCCCAAACGTTTCATGCCGACACCAGCACTGACAGTACAGCCATTCTCATCCAGGCGTGCAAATATTCTGCATGGTCCTCCGCTTCCGTCGGTGATAAACATAGGAGCTGCGTACACTGTAAAGCCTTTCGTCGGTAGCTTGTCCATGTGGGCAACATTCTCCAGGCCGGGGATGTTTTTCTCGAAGAGAATTTGATGGGATTCATACGTCTTAGATTGTCCATAATCAAGCGATGGTGCGTCTACTCCAATCATTTTGATTTTGCGATTTTCGACCAACCAACGAGATGCGTTAGGATGGATACCTATAACCAAAAAACCATTTAAAACGAAAAAGAAAAAGAAAATAATGTATGCGGTTCACATTACATTATTACTCTTTCTTTTCCAACTGTTCTAGTTGCTTACCAGGAAAATGCAACAGAGTGGTGTCGTTAGTGTCCGTCCCAAGATATCTTTTCTTGTCTGGCCACCTCGCACCCCAGCCATAGAATATCAACAATATTACATCATTCGGGATCTTTCCGTTCTTCTCTTCCCAGGCCTCCAGGTCACTCGGCATCAACTGGTAATCAACGTTCTTCGATGGAAGCAAAACAAGAAAAAAATTGACCGTACCCTTGGAAAATCAAATATGCGGTGTTCGCTTTGTCTAATGACAGCAAACGTACGTTAGATCATTGAATGACGAATACTGCATTTGGACGGAACCAAAGGAAGTCATAATCGCCTGAAGACGACTTATTGGTCTGATGGCATCATGAACTAACACTGTTGGGTCCAGCATGTTTGGCTACATTTTAACACCGTGTTGCTCAACTGCCAATAACACCCATCATGATGTTCAAATTCACTGACATGTTGGACCCCGTAATTTTTAATGCTGTTGTCCAACAATGTTGGGAGTGTTTCCACGTCTCTTAACACCAGTGGGGGATCCAGGGGAGAGTCCCGGAGTCCCAGAGTCCCGGAGTCCCGGAGTCCCGGAGTCCCGGAGTCCCGGAGTCCCAGAGTCCCAGAGTCTCAGAGTCCCGGAGTCCCGGAGTCCCGGAGTCCCGGAGTCCCGGTCCTCCCTCCTACTTCGTTTTTTTTTTTTTACCAAAGCCGAGAGTTAAAGAGCCCCTTTCCCCCTCCACCTTATATTTTGGTCTGAATCCGCCACTGTGCAAAAACATCGGCAAACGAGAGATCGATTGTCATTGTAAGGAATATACAAGCAATACCTGGGTTGCTTTGGAGGACACATCTATCTTTATCGCAGGTCCAATAAGACGCTCTAATGGTATCTGGTCAGTGGTCCACCCTCCTGCAGCAAAGTGTCTTGGTGCGTCAAGATGAGTGCCGCTATGCTCCGAACCACTGATGTCGTATAGTGCGAAGTAATAGCCATCAGCTGTAAAATTGGCGAACAATTTGATGTGGCTGAAGGCCAGGTCTGTGGGCCAAGTTATGGTAACATTGTTGAATGGATAAGTGAGGTCGATCCACTCGGCTTTAGACGTCTGGTCTCCAAGCAAAGACGAGGTAAACAATACAAGCAGGAATAATCCTGATCCAGCTGAGATCCTCATGATTTGACGCTAAAAGAAAGCAAGTTCACAATGCAAACTCTGAGAATCGCTGGCTAACTGCATCATTGTTGTTGTGTTTTACTTTTTTTCGCGAGAGTTTGACACTGACTGTGAATTTCCTTTGTATGTTACCAATTCGCAAATGCCAAATAGATTTGTAAGCATTTGCATTTGGCAATAAACAGATGACAAATAGAGAAAATTGATGTACGTCGTAGCTTTTAATCAGGAGAAATGTTTGAAATTTCGATCACTGAATCACTGTAAGTATGCCGTAAAACCTATCGAGCACCATTCGAAAGATCTTGCTTATACGTACCGGCTGGTATGGATAAAAATATTATAAGCGGGATATACACCTGTCCTGACAGATGGAGATTGATACTAAAGCATGTTATTATATTCTGAACGACAAGGAGCTCTCTGCCAAAAACAATATACTAAATGTCACTAACAAGTAACTCCGGTTTCTCATGATGGGAAACTGAACACTGCTTTACGTTTAGTATTTTCTGACCTCGATTTCTTATTCATTTTGCCGATAACCGTAGCGAAAACAAAGTGAGCAAATTATCGCATAGAACACATTGTTATTTACTGTTTAATTTTACGTTCCCGTTTTCAGCTAATTATCACTGATTTGAATATCATGCTCTTGTTCTCGTTTTTAACTTTGTTGAACTCGTGCGAATTGTTTTTTAGCAATGATAGATGGTAGAAAAAATTGACCTGGAAGGATCTTGGAATGGAAGGATCTTGGAATGTTTAGCTTTAAAATACACGACTGCGGACTCAATATAAAAGGCTTTGGATAGGAAATCAACGACGAATGTTTTAACGCCGAGAGCTCAAAATACTGTTAAGAAAGAAGTTCTTACCTCCGACGGCAACAAAGTCTGTGTGCTGCAGAAACGAGGCACGACTTCGCAAACAATTGTATTAATTTAGCCTCCAAGCAAATTTATAATTATTTGCAGTATGGCATAGAGTAGTAAGGCGATCCTCAACATAATAAAATCACTATCTGCTTTTTGCTTAAATGCTATTTATCGCAGAGCATTCCGGGATACCCTTTGTGGACACGTATCGTGATGTTTTTGATGTTAACAGCCCTTTGAAACGTTTGCTTTAAGAAAAACACCGAGGGTAAATACCTTGTAGGCTTGTATAGTTTGTGCTCGGCAACTTTATGGCACCTTTTCGAGTTATGAGCAACTTGTGTTGCAAGCAACTTTGAGCAACTTTTGCCTCTCAGAGCAACATTTGGGCACCAAATGCAACAATTGAGCCATACATAGTATAAAGATATGATTTTGCAGTTCAACAGTGTTTTGTGTTGATACTTAAGATGCTGTAGACGTGTAAACTAAATAAATAAAATAAATACTGCGTTTATAGTGGACGTGCACTTAGCTATCCAAGCTAGTTTACAGGCACTCCACTTAAATTCAAAGAAATAAATAATTCAAATAAACTTAATATGATAAGAATCCCAAACGGCGTGAGGCAAACCAGTTGGCTATTTACAAGGGTGACCAAGGAGTTGGACCACGCACCTACCCGGAACAACACCAGCTAGTGGCCAGAGCGGGATTTGAACCCGGGTCACCACATTGAAATCAAGCGCCCTAAACCACTCGGCCATCCTGCCTCCTCCTAGTTGTGTCAACTTAGTTTGAATTGATGTGCGCCCACAAATGGGTCACCAGCACCGCATTTACGGTCGGTGATCATCACGTATTGTGCAAATTAAGCTTCACGTATACCCCAAAGTGAAAGCACGCTATGCCATCCAGTCAAAATCTTCAGACTGTCTTCTCTCTGTAATATTGAAATTCGTTTAACTCACAGCCATCAATGCGTTCATGTACAAAAAGGAATAACCCAACGTTACATTAAAGCATACGATCGCCAATGCATCCGACAACGATTAAAAAAAAATTCAGTTTTTACTCATGAGGAAGACGAACAAACCTCTTCACGTTGAAAACGGCAAACGTGAATAATGGCGGGAAAAATAGGACACCTGATCACCTCAGCCTTTTGCCGTAAACGTGGTGCTATTAGAGACGGACCATTAGAAAAGTTATGGGGGGATGGGCGAAGTACAAAATAAATGTATGCAAGGGGAAATTAAGTGAAAAAAAAAATTCATGCATGCAGAGTAGAGCAACATCAACACAACATCTTGACAAAAAATATTCATTAAAGGGAAAACATTAAAGAAAAAATATATGAATGCTGCTCGCAAATGCTCCACTCCCCCGTAGCTTTTCTAATGCTCCGTCCCTTAGTATTTCGCAAGACATTCGTGCTCTTTCTCAAAAAACAAGTGTTGCTGGCGCCATGCTTGCTTTTTCATTCATTCTCACAACGTCGCGTCGTCCGTGGAAGAGCTAAAGAGTTATTATTACGCAAGGACCTTTCAGCCTTAACTTTGCCAAGTCTCACTTACCGCTATAAGGGGTGCTTGCCGTAAAAACGGGAACCGCAAACGTCAAACGTGACGGTAAGGCTAAGGTCACGTGATATTTGAGGGTTGCGGCTTGCGGTAATCTCGGAGAAACCTGTAGCTGAAGGTCTCTAATCTCTCTGTTGATTCTGACATCGCCCACGAACAACGCACCAAATTTTCACAGGTTGTTCTTTGAGAACTGGATCCACCATGTTGTTACTTCACTCATGCCAGCAGCGGAAAAAAGAAATGGAAGCATTTCACATCAAACAATTTCTGCATTTTTTTAATGATTAAATGCATGAAAAAAAATGTTTAACTTTGTCAAGTAACTTTTCAAATTCTGGTGGCACCTTTTCCGATTTTTTGACACCTTTTTGACAAGTTTTGACCATTTTCGGAGCATTTTTGACTCAATATACTGACACAATCTATACAGGCCTAATGCCTTTGTACCCAATAGAGGTCCTTTATCCTTTCTTGCTTGTACCTCAATGACTAAGCGTTGCGAATCGAATGAGGCCACCCTGATAGTGCGTAGCATTGAACTACAATCATCATCCTGGTCATAGTTGTGATCATCATCATCATCATTATCATCATCATCATCGTCATCATTATCATCATCATCGTCAGGGGTCATCGTCATCGTCATTCGTTGTCATCGTCGTTATTGTGATTGTCATTATCATTATCAGTATAGTATTTTTGTCAAAATCATTATCAACATATAGCAGTAGGTGAATGTGGAGTTAGTATTATCATCAGATGTCAGTTTGATTTTTTTATTTTATCTTTTTAATCATTGTTGCACCCTGTTCTTGGTTGAAAACAAATTAACTGATCTGAAGAAATTTCTGACCTTTCAAAAGGCTTGGTTTTCATTACGTAAGCTTATTGTTTTGTGCCTGCAGGGGTATGTTTATCTTGTCAGCGAGCATTTACATATCCCGAATATTTCATGCATGTGCAACAACAGGTCGGGTCAATTCGCGTGTTGAGGTGGATTACAATTCCTTCGTTAATTTCCAATAATATCTCGCTCATACTTCCCAGTTTTTGTTCTAAACAAAATGTTTGCGGTTCGAATGAGGAATGTCACTCCTCTAGTCTGGTCGCTAGTTTGGCGAGATCGGCGACTTTTTACGGATTTCAAATTCGATATTCTGCAGGTAAACAGCATAGGTTTGGTTTGTTTGTGGTAAAAATTCTTCAATCAACCTTGGTTTGGGTATTGGGGCTATATCTGCTTTCAATTATCAGGCCTTATATTTTAATATTTTCGAATGTATCTACTTACTTAACCAGGGTCTAACCACAATGGCTCTATTTCACCGTGCTGCAATTTGCATACACTTTTCAGCGGACTTTTTAGCATTAAAACTACACCGCGTACAATGAGTACAATTTTAATTTTCTACAAAAGAAAGTGAACAAATCTATTTTAACTATTATCCAATTTTCTAAAACACCCTTTTTTCGTTTTGTCTTTAATCCTTGAAAAACCGGTAGCGTGCCTATAAAAATAGCCTTTGTCACGCAAAGCAATTAATTCATTGTCCAATTTAGTTAATTAAACTGTCTCACTCAGGCATGACCCAGAGTGCAATACAGTTTTTTGCTTGTTGTTTGTATCTTTCGTTGTTTATTTTTCTTCAGTTCAAACTCGGCTAATTAGGATTAGTATATACTATCCAGACACATATGGATGTGGTCACACTGCAAGACGCCGGTGTGTTCAGACGCAATTTTGCATAACAAACACGATTTAGGTAGAATCCCTGTATGACTAGATGAAGTGTTATCTGTTGGACTGGGCCTAGATAGTAGAAAGGCGAGGCACAACAGAAAACTAAGACCAATGATTCGCCTTTCTTTCAACAGCCGTGCATGCTAAAGATGAAAACCTGAAATCTTTCAAGGATACCCATGTTCTTGTCATTGGAGGTGGATATGGTGGAATTGCTGCAGCGAAAAAGTTAAAGGATCAATGCAAGCTTACACTAATTGACGCTAGGGATGCGTTTCACCATAACATGGGTGCACAAAGGTCATCTGTCGAATCAGGTGATTTATATAACTAAGAACGATTCATGTAAAACTGACCTTGCGTCACTGGAACCACCTACACTGTAAATCTACGGTCCCCCCGTTCCTCAACGGTCTCCAAACTCCAAACCGGCGACCGTGAAACTCGCGTGATTTACTCCGAGAATCACGCGTAGCCCTTTCAACCTGCTTCTCCACCCCCCTCCCCTACACTCATCCCCCTGGCGGGTGTGCATGCAAAGAAAATACAACTGACAAGTGGGATGCTCCATGGTATATAACGAGAAAAGTTTGCGTAACTATTTTATACCATATGTCATAGAAAATGCAAAGCCTTAGATACTGATTAATGCAGCGTACGGTAAGATGGTGCAATGAATACAAAGATATAAACAACGCCTCTTCTGCATTGTGATTGGCTTTATTTTGTAGGGTATGGTGTAAAATACTTAATACTATACTTGTCACATACGAAAACTCCATCCCCTCTGCACGCATTGTGTGTCAGTCTTTAGTCGTGCGTTTTGGAAAGGGGGGGGAGTGAAAATGTTTGTTAGATCTTATAAGGGACCGTTCATTTTTAAGGGATAGGGGGGGGGCTGGTGGGATTTGGGGGGGGCACGCGAAAAAATATGGCTTTAAAGGGGGGGCTGCCCCAAAAAAGAAAGAAGGAAGGGGGGGGTCAGGCGAAATTCTGAGATAAAAAAAAGTGGAATGAAGTTTTCACAAATTGATAAGAAATTCTGCTTTAACTAGGAGATCGGAAATTGACTTTTCATTCTTTTGAGATGATATGAGATTTGTAAAAAAAAACAGCTTTTGATACATTTGTAAAAATTTATTTACTTCATAGCAAGCACATATCAAAAATTGCTATCATGTTAAGTGGAATGTAACAGTTCAAAACAAATCAAGATAGAGATATTCATACGTATTAAAGTTTAAAATACCAGGTGCAACTTTTTTTGGAGGAGGGAGGGGCGGGTCAACCCCAAAAAAATTCCTTTTGAGGGGGGGTCATGTGAGAAAATTGGCAAGCTGAGGGGGGGTCATACAATTGCTACATGGCATTCCCCCAAATCCCACCAGCCCCCCCTATCCCTTGAAAAATGAACGGTCCCTAAAAAGAACACACTGCAAACGTCCTCCCAGAAAGGAGACAGGTTCGTTTACAAAATTTATTCTCTAAACAACATAATAAATAATTTACTGAGTTTATATATAGATTTTCTTTCATTTAAAGTAGCAATTGGAAGAAAATATAATATTTGTCTATTTCGAACTGTCAGCTCACAGTTTTAACTCTAAAATATAGTGTCATATTTAGTAATGTAGTGGTTGGTAAAAAATTGGTCGGCACTGAACCACATCCAAAATTGATGGGTCCAACGAGTTGCGTAAATAGAACGGCAAGCTGACAGATGCTGCTGTTTCAACTACTAACAACACCAAACACGTTGGTGAAATACACCCAACATGCTGGGCCCAACAATATTGGATGTTGTTAGGCAACAATGTTGGGAGGGTTTGCACGGGCCTTAGGGACGGACTTTAAGAAAACTGATGTGGGAAGGAAGGTGGGAGATTTTCAGTTAGCATGATTTTTTTCGCCCATTGCTTGTGCAGGAGTTTTTTTGCAGGCGAAACCCTGATTTATTTCTTTGCCTTCTTCTTTGCACGATGTTTTTTCTTGTCCTTTTTCCTCACATGATTTTTTTTGTTTTTCCTCACCCCATTCCCCATCACTTTTCCAATGGTCCATCACTTAACTGATCAAAGCAACGCTACCTTGTGAACCAACAACATTTCAGACAACATCAATCACCACGTTATTTTGTCATCGAAATATTCGATGAATCGCGATTCATGGTCACTCTTTGTCCATGAAGTGGTGGCAAGAGCATGAAACACAGCTTTTCTCTCGCGTGGTTAACTTTTCATTTTCTTCTCAAATTTCTTTTTCTTCTTTTCACTCTCTCCTGAGCTAGAGCTGCTGCTGCTGCTGCTACTACTACTCCCTTTCTTCTTCTTTTCTGTGTCTTTCTTTATGCTCTTTACTGGATGTTGTAACTTGGTTAAGTGTTTCTTGACATTTTGCACAACGTTCCTGAAACGCAAAAATGAAGAAAACAAACTTAAACTGTGCTGCTTGAGCTGGAAGAACACGATACGTGTTCCGCAAAAAACCTCGCGTATCGTTCGGCCGCGGCTATACGAGCGAATTTTTGCTTACGATCGAGATTTTTTTGGAAATTGTCGCGTCGCTGGCGTGCGGTGGTGGCTGCACAAGTGAAAAAGTCTGAATGGATTTCTCGCAATGTCTTTCTGTGATTTTTTAGCTGTCGTTATCGTAGCACTTGCGCGAGTGTGGCTACATCTGCGATTTTCAGCGCGCGCTAGCGACGCGACAATTAAACAAAAAAAAAAAAAATGGTAGCCGCGGCTTAAATCTGAAGACTTACGTTACCGATTTTCTGACTTTCCAGTAAAGAGGGCTAAGAAAAGTGATCACTTACTTGCTACTTGTACGTTTTGAATGTATTTCCCTCAGCATCTCCTGTAAAAAGATAGGAAGAAAGGCTCAAAAGGAGAAAAGCAGAAACTCATTAGCAAAATGAAAGTTAATTTGCCTCAGGTTGCGCGGAGGTTTGCTTTTGCGAACCAGTTCAACACTTGAAAGAATCACCCAGAGTCAGAAAAAAATACACGAAAACAGCGAAAAGAGGCAATACAAATAATGAAACCAAACATAAAGATTGCCCAAACGGAAATTATCAAAAATATGAATGTACTAAATACTTAGGACGTATCAACGTTGATTCGTTTTAATTTAATATTAATTTTTTCTTGATCTCACCTCGAGAGCATCTGCGCCGGAATACTCAGGTCAGCGCATCACTTGTAGCCATCTTTAGGCACTGCTCATGTTAGTACTGCTAGGTTTAAGGTTAAATTTCATTTTTGTAAGAGTTAGGTTAGTTGAAGTTAATCGAACCTCTCGTTAGTCATTAATTGCTCCCACTCTTACAATGGTTACATTAAATGTCACATAGTAATGATTACATGATTAGTAGTAAATGCTGTTATTTTCGTTATTTAGTAGTATCATCATCGTTTTCATCATTAGTATCATTTATGATATTAATGATATTATTATAATAGTTGTTGATTTTTAAGATAGAAGAAATTTGTACAAGGTTAACAGTAGCTGAAATTTAACCAGAACATTTTATGAATACACCGGTCAACACTCTCAGTTGTTTCGCTCCTCATGATGGTATAGTTTCATGGCCTGTGGCGGTACAGCGTAATAGAGCCGTTGTGAGTAGTCATTCAAAAACCAGCGTGGTATTCCTGTTTTCACACCTCACTCAACCCAGCCCTTCATAAGGAGTTGAACGCTGTTGGGTGTCTAGACAAACTATTCCACAAGATTTAAAGTACTTGTCTCGACTGAGATTAGGAACGTTCTGAAGAAAGCACCGCCAATTCCGGAAGAGATATCCTAGTCATCAGAGTCAATGAACCGCTGGCCTTCACTTCCTGTTGTTGAAATGGTTAGTCATGTTATGTTTTGTGCATTTAGTTGGTGCTTGATTTAAAATGGGATGAACCAGTGGTTAAAGCAACAACAACGTCACGTCCACTGTTTCTCAACCTTCAACTGAAATTCGACCATCCGACTGTATGGTCAGCCTCTTAAGGACAGTCGATCCCTTAAGTTATTAAGACCTAGCCAAGGGTGCAGGAGAACACTATTTTCATCCTCACGCACCAGTCACTGTTTACAGCATTCACAGCCAATCACAAGACGGCTTAACTGACAGTCGACCAATAACAGCGTCCGTCTACGTTCATACAAGTTAAGTCTTCCTTCCCTTCCCACTGACGAGGTAACACATTTTTGGCAAAGTACTTAACGTTACTTTATTTACTTCATATAATTAATATTTTCACTTTTAAAAGTACTTACTTTACCCATCTCTCGTCTTTTATAAGTTACTAACTTTGTAACAAAATCGTTTCATCAATTCAGATAATAACCTGCTTTCCTTTGATTTTCATCTTTTCTCTGTTATTTACAAGTAGAAGTAATAGACACGAACACAGACTTAATTTAAAACAATAAACCTAATCTGAAGATTATATATATATATCTTGAAATGCTGATGAAAAACTGAACTAAAAGTACTTTTTCAACAATTATTCAAAAGATCAACTCAAATATTAATTACTCCGGCAAATAATAGGAACGGAGCGATCGATTGACAACTCACCGCAGCCTACACTTACAAGGCATTTGGCGAGCAAATTTGTTTTCGATTTCTAAATATATTATCACATATTAGCGCAACAATGGCAAAAAAAGAAAAGACAGCGAAATGTAAAGCCGAACCATCCTTACTTCAACTCAGTTTAGGTCAGGCTTGTAGGCGTTGGCGATATGGTTTTTAACGAACACGCAAAAACGAAATACAAACAAACACAAATAAACGCACAGCGTAACAGGAACGTACGCAAATGTACACACGCGCCCACCAAAAACGCTCTCTCCCCTAAATTGAAATGAATCATGGAGGAGAGGAACTAGAAAAACCAGCGGACAACCCTTCCAGTGCAAGCCAGTGGTCTCATGATCATGGCTTCCTTTGGAAAAACTGGGATCGAGAGTGCCCGCACGAGGGATTGAGGGATTATCTTGCAGGGGATCGTTTACAATTGGCAAACAACTAGCTCGGAGAATTTTCTATTTTGCAATCTTTGAAACGTTAGATCCGAGGAGTATCTCAAAACATTCGTGCACAAGGACACTCGTCAGCTTGTTCATTTCGTATCCCATGGCTTCCACAGCCACGCTTGATCTAAGGCTTTCACTCCACTTTCCATTCTTTGATGTTAGATTCTCGAACAAGCGGATAGACTGTGGCTATCCACCCCGTAGCAAATCTAAGCAACACTCGGAGTTAGTTTTCCTCATTAGCAGAATTACCAAGTTAATTTGGGCACGGTTGATCGCAAACAGTCCACAGCCTTGAGAATAACACTCGTCTCCCCTATCACTGTACGTTGAACTTCATAGAAAAACCATTTATACATCGAGCACAACGAAAATCTGCAATATTACTTCTACACCCTTACGTTATTCCTTGCACGAGCTAAGGCTTGGGACACCAGTAGTTGCGCCTCTAATTCAGCGTGCTCTCTTGCTGCCACATCTAACCGTGAGCTTCCGGTAAGAAAGGGTTCCTTTAATGCTGCGTGCGGTGGTGTCTTCCTCGGCGGTTTGGCGTATAGACGTTCAGGAGCTGGCGCCCCGTCCGTTTCACCCGGGGCGTGACTCTTGTTATCCTTCTCAAAACGGTCGACGTTAGCTTGCGCACGTGAGAGAATCGCACGCGCACCGTCAAAAGAGCTCGGTGGTTCTTCTTTTTGGCGTTCTGGGTCCACCATATAACGTGGGGAGGTCCCGATACTGGGTTGAAGAGCGGTGGCCACTGTGGGACGATTGGCCAGCATGTATCGGGAACCCTGCAAAACGAGTAAATAACACTAACAAAAAGCAAAAAGTAAAATAAAATAAAATAAAATACAAAAAATACAATAACATAAAATAATAATATAGTAAAATACAATCTTGGAGATAAAGTTTGTCCAGGAACTTGCGAATGTTTCTCCACTTCTCCAGCATGTGACGGTGGGGTCAAAAATCTCCCACGTTTTAAAATGGTTATTGAATGGTACACCAACATTTCAAGCAAGGCCCCTTAATGTTGGCCAAATTGTAAAATAATTGTTTTCTTGAAAAAAAGACGGCAACCCGGAGAAATACCCCTTAATCTCAAGCCGAAGATGATTGCGACAAGAAGCTGAATATACACGTGGGCAAAGGGTAATTCCCCCACTTTCCACGTTTGTATCTCTCCAATTTGAGACCACTTACCGGCACAGATGGTGCGAGGCTTCTGTTATGGGGCGAGTGTCTTCCAGGTGGAGGAGCATATCGAGCCATCGGCTCCGTCCGAGCTGAGGTAGGCCTAGCTCTAGTTTGTCTGGCGCCTCCAGTGTGTTCTGAGGCCGACGTAGGTCGGCCTTTCGTCACGGGTACCCTTCCTAAATAACTACGCGCATATGGCGTCGGAATTAAGACACGCGCTTGGTTGTCCTGTGGTGATACGAATTGAGTCTGTGGCAGTGATGCAGGTGAGACCATTGGTTCTTCGTAAATGTGTTCGTCTTCGTGAAAAGACGGATTACTGAAAGCTTGCCTTGGTTCAGCTGGAACACTCCTGCGAATGAATGCATCTCTAGGGTAGTAAACGTCTTCATCGTACTGTACAGTGTAAGGATCCAAACCTACAGTATTCATAAGAAACAAAGTCGGGAAGTTAGAGAAGGGTTTTTCGTCTTCTTGTCTAGGTCTCACACGTTCTACGGGGCGGGAGAGGAGGGACCCTGTGAAAGAAAATGATCTTCTAGATAACTAGGTGCTTTGAGCATCCGACTGGACTGTGCAGAGTTGTGGGTTAGTCACAAATAATTTACTTTGTCGCCCCCTACTGAATGCCTGTGACAAAAGCATTACAGCGTGAAATGAAGAAGTATTTGAGGGTTGATGTAATTACCAATCCATATTTCCGTAACACACCTTCCATATCCTCGTAAAGGTCCCGGGTTTCGGGAGCGGCTGGAAAAATAGGTAAAGCCGGATATCCCGTTTCCAGCAAGTAGTGAACACGATCTCTCTGTTGCCAAAGAAAAGAGACCTTGGTGAGGAAATAAACAAACAAACAAACAACAAAAAAACGAAAGATGTAAAAAGTATAGTTACTGTTTCGATAGCAAAGCAGTTAATTTTTAAAAAAAATATGATTTAACAATACTACTTCTACTATACTGCTGCTGCTGCTGCTACTGCCTCTGCTACGGCTACTGCTGCTGCTACTACCACTACAGCTACTAATATTCTTACTACTACTGAGTCATTTTCAATTCTAATAAGAGCAGGAGACCAACAGTTACGTGACTGTTGATGTCCGTGAGAAACTGAGTCTTTTGTGATAACAGGTGATCAGCTCATCGCCCAGATTTAAGGACATGTGGTAACTAATTCAACGTTTGCTAGGCTCAAGGGATCTTTGTAATTCGCTGGTAAATTAGAGATCGATGGAGGTCGTTTTCTTACTTGTCGAGTCGGAGGCGGCTTGTGACCCTGAACGCCATTTTGTAGGTAAACTGGTTGAGGGGATCGCACTTGCTGATCTTGTTGAGCCTGAAATGAATAATTGAATGCATGATGAAATAGTGCCCCAAGAAGAAAAATAAAGTAATTACATGTACATGTTCAAAGAGGTTATAAAATGGAGGATCGATAAAACAAATACAAACAACGCATCCTTTCAAGGAAGAAAAACTAATCTTACAACGGCAGGCAGTGTCAACCCATGGCATTACCTCACTAATCGGTCTTACAGAAACCAGACGCACGCCTGGGGTTTCCTTAATTGTCCACGCAGTTTCTCGCAGTGTGTCTTGGGCAGTGGCTTTAGCTGCCCCTCCTGTTGCCAAGGGAGGTATCTGGTATTCAATAATGAAGGAAAATAAAAGGTTATGTCGTTACCATATTGAATCGTATTACACTGCTTTACATCACTTTGTAATTCAATCTGTACAGTCTCACACTGTGTTGTTTGTTTTATAAATGAAATAAAAAAGTTGTTTCTCTTACCTCGTTGAGTAATTTAGGCACTTAAGAACACTCCAAAAATGCGAGTATTCCCGCGTGCTAATGTAACCGAACAATGCACTCGGCGCGTTTGTGACTTTTGTATGCTACACTGCATTATACTCTATCGTTCCTCACCTTTGCTTTCTTATTTTTATCTTTCTTTTTCTTTTCTTTATCCTTCTCGTGTTTATTTTCTGCATCTGAATCACCAACTGAGCTGCTGCTACTGCTACTGCTGGTACTAGAACTCCTTGAAGTCTCAAGCCGATTATTTCGCCAGCGATCTAACCGAGACCTTCTTTTACGCCTTCAAAAAATGAATAAACAAACAAACAAACAAACAAACATGACTGATTGACTGACTGACTGACTGACTGAAGGAAGGAAAAAAGGAAGGAAGGAAGGAAGGAAGGAACGGTAAATCCGTTTTCAAACGAACTTAAAATTCGCAAACAAACAAACAAAAAAAAAAAACAAAACAAGAACAAATAGTAAGGACAAATAAATAGAATGAAGAAATATTTCGAAGCAGTTTCACAAACGTTCGAATTGTATCCTCCCGCACGGCACAATCTCAGTCTACACCAGTATTAACATGACGTAATAAACGAATTATAATTCCTGGCAGTGCAGCATACAAAACAAACAACAACAGATACAAATCCTCTACTACGTCAATATAACTTACTCGGCAGTGAGGCTTCTCGATAAAGTGGATGGCTGATCCTATAACACAAAAGAACACGTAAACAAATAGATTCCTTTGAAACAGTCTGTACATTTTAAAAATAAGGTTGATTGCAAAAATTTTGAAGCACGATTTTTTTAACTTTGTGGAACGCGTCTGCTGACGTTACCAATTTGAGGCTGCCCAATTACCGATCATTGAGTAGCCTGAACAGGTTCTCAGATAGTGAGGGCGTGCGAATGAGATAGCCGAGCGAAGAAAAACGAGCTGGGCCTGGAGGTAGCGGGCCCCGCCCATCCCAAATCTCCATTCTTTTTTCGTCGCTTTATTTTCGCCTCGCTCTTTCGGTACTGTCACGCCTTGTTTACCAACTGATCGCCTGGAACAGGCTAATCACTGAGGTATCAATATACAAGTAAATAAGGAATAAATACATAGTTACACAATTACAAATAAACAAATAAAAAGTAAATAACCAATTAAAAACTAAGACCAGGATTTAAGTGTACACCCAAATAATTGCAATTACCTCTGCGACGTCTTTTTCTTTATCTCTCTTCTCTTCTTTTTCTCGTTTTTTCAACTTTTTCTCCTTTTTCCGTTCCTTTTCCCTCATATCCTGCCGTAGTTTTTCTCGATGTCTCATTTTATTCCTCCATCTTTCCACATTTGCCTGGAAACATAAATAGGGTCGGGAATAGCGATCAGTTTTCAGTTTGTTTTGCCATTCTTTTTCTTTCCTGGTAGGTTATCAAAACAGATCTTTGAAACGAAGACTATCTGGTTTTTAGTTTTGGCCTTTATCTTTCTTCTTATTGGGATCAATACGCCATCTCGTGTTAACTGCTTTATGGTAATGGTTAATATGAATTGCATTACATCTCGCAAATTCATTTTAAGCGAAAGCCAATAGGAGTTTACAAAGACAGAATCAAACGAGATGGATTAGGACAAGAAAACGTTAATCGGTTCGTCTTACCGCGCTTCAATATTTTTACTTGTAAATGTGTTTGCTTCGAACTGCGCGTGGTTAGTGTTGTTTTTAATGGTCATCATCGTTCATTGGTGATTGGTTTGTTTGATTTACTAGCAAATTGCTCCGCCAACTTAAGGCACAGCTTTCGGTTTACCTTAAAAATAAGTTCATCCTCGTCTTCATTTATGTCGGTTTCTTTAGTAGCCACTGTATATTGAGGTGCAATCATTTTCATTTTATCCAACAACGCCTGCGAATACATACAGAATTTTTCCACACTTTTTAACTTTAGTGCTGTATTACAATTTACGCTCCAATTAATTTATTATAATTTACGTTCCAATTAAACTTTAGATTAAACAATAGATTTGTCGTTTAATGAGATATTAAAGTAAAGTGCGGTTTAATCGTATTCAAGTAACGTTAACAATCAAAATTTCATTATAACATTTTCTTATGCGTTAATTTAATAGACTAAACGTTTTATTTTTTGGCCATTTGCCATTTTATATCTTCAACACAAACATGTAATTCCTATATTGCGATAACGTTCACAGTACACTGATGGATTAATTGTATGAAATAAGTTACAAAATCGACGCTAGATTTATTACATTGCTTTTATGCGTTGTGAAACAAATTAGAAAAATAGGATTTGGCGATTAGTAGACGGACTAAACAACGGAAACAAACTAAATGGGTAGTAAGACCAAATAAAGAATCTATTGAAAACTGCACATTATCGTTAACTCGCTGAATTTGTTCCTTCTCGGGGAGAAAATGTTCCGCCGTGTCCCATCGAAAGTGCCAGCCCAGGTAATTGGAGGGGGTGGGGGGGGGGGGAGGGTGGGGGAAGAGCCCACCTTTCCTTTCCTTTTCTGGAGAACTGACTAGAAAATCTTAGGATTGTTTCAGCTCCAGGCTTAAATTGGTACAGATAAATATTGTCTTCTTTCTATTATGTATGTATGTAGTTGAGTACAGGGCGAATAAAGGTGGTGTTGTTGTTTCGCTTTACCACATCCTGCAGTTAGCAAATCTTCTTCAGCTTCATGTCTAAACTAAGGAAACAATTTTGTATCGACGTGGTAATAACAGGAGAAGCCAGGGGACAAAGAGGGATTGTTATAACCTCAAACGTCAATTGTTCCAAAAACTGTTTAATTAGAAAAAAAGACAACAACACAAAAACACTAGCAAAACAAGAACAACAACAAAACACATTTCCCACTCTCACATCGTGGAAAACAACAAAAAACAGCAGCAACTAAATGACAACAAATCATGATTCCTACTCTTATATTGCATGGAGGCCGGATTTATCCCAGTGAACAATAACAGATATCCATGTAAGGCCGCTAATTTCTCGTTTAACATGTCTGTAGATATGCATCATATATTACCTGTGGCACACCCGATTCAACGATGATTCTGTTGTGCTCTTTCTTTTCCTCTGCGCCTGTGTGTGGGATGGAGGGTTTCGGTCCAACAAGAGGAGTCTGCACAAGTGGCGGTAACGACATGAACTTCACAGGGGGGTCTGGTCGCTTGAGACTGCTGGCGAGCTTCTCGTCTCTCATCTGTGGACGATTTTCCACGACACCTGCCAGGTGCTCCATCTAACACAAAGCAGAAATGAAATTGTTGATTGATCTGGCATTCACCATTCGAAATATCTTCTACTTTGGTTTTTCGTTGTTGTTTACATCCCAAACTGTAACAGTAAGATCAGTCCATACAGCAGCCACGGTACAACTGTATTTTACATAATTATAATTTAAGTGCAGAGATACAAACTGGTTTTAGATCCTAAACTGTACAGGGGAAACTTTTTTGTTCCATGCGTTTCACATTTTCTTGTCGATGCGTGTCGAGCAACTATTTATATTTTGCCGGCAAACATTTCTAACCTATTTCTTCATTATCAGAGACTGGTAGTCTTAACATTAAATATTCCAGGACAAATCAGTTAAAACATTCATTTTCTAGATTTGGTGCAGGAATTTGGAACAGTATTCCTCAAATTATCTAAGTACTCCCTAACTGAACGTAAATTTACTGAGGCTTCTTTGCATCAGCTCCTTTTCCATATTTTGGAATTGGAGGATACTTATGTTGACACACCTACTTTAATTAATAAATTAAGCAAGATGACATGTAATGTAATTTTGTAACGTTGTATTGTAATAATTCTAATTAATCTCTGTATCGTTTCTATAGCTCTATCTTCCTCTTTCCTTTCCTTTTCTTAATCTCTTAATAATGAATTACCTTAAGTTTTTCCTGTGCCCGCCTCGACTAGCTAAGCTATATGCAAGCAGAGGAAGTTGGTATGTATTTTTATGTGCAAAAAAAACATTTAGTTTTTAACTTCTTTTGTAACTTCTTTGTACGAAACTGTCAAACTTTTGTATCAATTAACTGTCAACTGTTTAAACAACTCTTTCTCTAAGTTATAGAAACAGCTGATCTTACGACCTGAGTTGTTGACTTGACTATCAACTGTTTAATTGTTTAAACAACCCTTTCTCTAAGTTATAGAAACAACTGATCTTACGACTTGACTTGAGTCGTTGACTTCTTTCAAAATGTAAATGCAAATGTAAATGTAAAAAAAGGGTAAATTATATGTTTAGACTTCACTTCAATAACTTGAAACAATTTAAATGAACATAACATGTACAAAGCTAAGAAACCCAACTGGCGGGAGGTGAACCGGCTAGCAGTACACAAGCACATCTAACTCCAACTAGCGGCCAGAGCGGGACTTGAACCTGGAAATGAAAGCTACTACAAAAGTTATTTCGGAAACAGTACTTGGTGTAGTCCTGCTGTCGAGAAGAAATCTTGTCGTTAAAATTTGATAACAGGATTTAAGTATATACCTCGATATTGTCTTTCACATCTCGGGATTTCTTAAGCGGGCGTTCGCCTTGAATATGTCCGTTCGCAGTATTGCCACCCATTGCTGGATGGTTGTTCTTCTTGTTTCTGTGATCGCCACCTCTGCCACCAGTCCTTCTTCTGTATTGCTGTCTGGGCTTCCCTGGGGTGTCGGAGGGGCCGGGGGAGTAGTCCGGAATGGGCAACGTAGGGCACTTCGGAGGAAGCTCATGAGTACTTGTGCTGGAAATGCTTCTACAACACAAAACAAAATCTTTGAAAATCATCCGGGATTTCGGTGAATAAAATGCCACATAGCGGTATTGCGGTGATCTGAACCCTACGGTGTGCCACGCTCACATTTCGTCCTGCATTGCTGTTGTATTCAGAGCAGTTAGATAAGGTTCACCGCTCGGCACAGACAAGTAAAAAGTCATGCGCATTTTCCCGTATAAGGAGCCAGGATTGACATGTACATGAATAAAGGGGGTAGTTTCTAAAGAAACTGTGGTGCTGCGTCGGTGGGGAAGTAATATACAACAATTTTGGTATTATCAACAGAGTTGATAAATGTAAATTGACCACCGTACAGGGATTCTAAAAGCTGACGTTTCGAGCGCTAGCCCTTCGTCAGAGCGAAGGGCTAGCGCTCGAAACGTCAGCTTTTAGAATCCTTGTACAGTGGTCAATTTACATTTATCAACTCTGTTGATAATACCAAAATTGTTTGACATGTACATGGCTTTATACAAGTGGCGTCATTCACCCTGTTTTTGTTCTTGTGGCACCCGTTTTTGTGCTTATGGACACAGATACGTGAAACAGGACAAACCTTGAGCGTTTTTTCTTTGGAATTCCGTGATTACTTTTAGGTGGAATATCATCGTGCGAGGGAGGCACCCTAACTTCAAGGTTTTCATATGGATGTTCCTGTATAACAGGCAATAACAAAACAAGCAGTTAAATCAGTGAATATAACATTCTACAACGTACATTTATTTGACGGTCCCCACTTTAAGGTACCAAGACGAATGTGGTCCAACTAGTAATAAACTCTATGTCCGCGAGGAAGAAATTCTTCAACGTAACAATTCAAGGCAGTCATTATTGGCGCAGCTTTCTACCTCGGCGGATAAAAATCACGAACTCTTTGAATGCTACCATTCGAGCAGTGAAGGGGCGTTTGTACCCGCTCCGTTTACACTGTTTCAAGTTTCAGGTTGGTTTTAAGTTTTCAGCAAAGGAACCAACGTTTAACTCTCAAAGGAGAACCATGAGGAAGTGCTTTACCTGTGGTGCTGTTACAGACTTTGCAACCACTGAATCAAATTCAGAATAACAACTATTCTGAGAAAAGGTAAGTTAAACTGTGTTTAAGCAAATAATGATCGCTTTGATGAAAGTTAACCCGCCAGCTTTAGGCTGTTCATTACAAAGGTTGTGATGTAAACACCCAAGCACCTTATCCGGCTCGACATTCTGTTGCTTCCTCTTTCTTCTGGCTGCGAATCTTGCAAAGGCAAAGGAAAGACAAAGAAACACAATAACGACAATAGGTACAATGATAGCGGGTATCAAGGTTTCCCATTTCGTGCGGGCACGAGGAGTAGGTTCAACCTTGATGTCTTTCACAACGTATGGCCGTAACGTCACCTGAAGAGAAACAAAGATCCATCAGCGAAAAGCAACATCAGTTACAAAGAATGATTGGTTTCTCTCCAGTTTAGACAACGAGGAGTCCTTTATTTTTCTAACACATAAAATGTCGCAAGCCTTGCTTGTATTCTCTGATAACGCACGGATGACGCCAAAACGTGTTAAGAACAAAGGAGAACAAAGGAGTACGCTACGAGCCGCAAGCGTGACTGATATTCTTAAGCCCTCCGTTACTTATCAGAATATACACGCACGGACAAATGGAATCTATTCGTTTTGTACATTGTTTTTCTACTTTCTTCGATTCATGACGTCATTCGTGCGACCATTCCTTAATCACCAACTCCTCTAGACCAATCAAAACGCGAGATTTGCACTGTGTATAAAAATCCTTTCCTTACCCCGTATTTCATAACCGACACAAGCTCAGCTTCACTCAGTCTGTTCATCGTTTCAACAATGTGTTCCGCAGAGAGCATCGCTATGCCATCAAATATTCGGTACTCTATGTCCACGATTTCCTCTCCAACAATCGGTTTCGCTCGCCGTATAGTTTCGGCCTGAAGAAATCAATAAAACGAGACACTGGTTAACCGAATATCTGACAGCTTATCTTACCAAAGCAAGGGGCATCCCCTACGCCGCGTATTCTTTGAAAAACACTCACTGTAGTAAGTTTATGGAGCCATTTTCTACTTACCACGCAGAATGTGGTGTGGATATCAAGATAAAAACTGGAATTAAACCTCGCAACATAAAAATCAGCAGCATTGTTCAAATGGCAAGAGCCCAATCGTTGCAGGTTACTCTTGGCGTTCTTGTCTTTGGGATTTTAAAGATTTTCAGTTTTCGAAAAGAAAACGTCGATTAAATTCTGTTGTGTTACATAAAGGCACAAGGACGCGGTGTTCACAAATGATGCAAACGTAAAGAAAACTATACAAGGACGCATGCACGTTTCCAAAATGAGTAAACAAATCACGTCACCGCCATTTGTTTATGTTTGCAATTTTCAAGCTTGAAACAAATTTATATAATAACCTAATCAATGCGCGCGCTCTGATTGGTCAATCAGCTATGGTTTATTGTGCCAGTAACCTCATGGAAATTTCGCGCGTTTTCTGAATTATTATAGAAAAGCAAAAGACCACAATTTTCTATGGTTTAGAGGCATGAGAAACCACTTGAGATGTTGGAAAAACACTCTAAGAATTCATAATCACTCGCCTGCGGCTCGTGATTTACGAATTCTTCTCATGTTCTTCCAACATCTCGGGTGGTATACCAGCCTATAAACCACACACATTTATGATCTATTGCTTAAGTAAATTCTAGCACAAGATAGGGTTTTTGCACGAGTTAACTGTAAAGTTAAAGAACTTAGATGTAATCAGCTTAATGTAGTACAATCGGAGAAAGCTAAAAGCTCGTTAATATACAAAGAAACTACTCGTAAAACATTCCATTACTACTCAAAAGCATTGACTGGAATAACTATTTCATACCATGTCATAGAATATACATAGCCCTAAACAATCAGTGCAGTGTACGATGGGAAAATTCGGTGGAATACCGGTACCGACGATTATACAACTGCTTGGCTGTATTTTCTATGGCATGTTATATATTAAAATATCGCTGTCTTACCAATGCAACAATGTTATCAACTTGTCTTCGATAGCGCCTGGCTCGCTTCTCATACACCTTAAATGCAGCACTCCGTTTCCATAGATTAAGATTCTTTCCATTCAGGGTCAATGGCGCTGCCAGGTCCCGTTTTGCTCGTGTTCTTGCTTTCTCATCACCCCATCTGTAAGCTGCAGCAAGTCTCAACTCGATTTCTTCTCTAAACGAGGAAGTCGTTTCATTGTGGGTCGTCGGAACGAGTAGCTGGATACCGACGAGTCCTTCGGTATTGTTAGGATTGGTGGTAGGGCGAATAGGTTCAGTTGGCTCCACCGATGTGGCGGCAGAAGATGAGGGCTCTGAGACAGTGGAGACACTCCCTGGCGTCAGTTTCGTAGCTGCATCATGGGCGCTTGTTAAGTACAGCGAGACAGTCGTAAGTGACATCGTTGACGCAAATGACTTTGTAGTACTTCTTTCACTGACATAAACACTGGACAACTTCAAGGATTTCTCTGTTACATGAGTACTTCCAGGAAGCATACCAGAGGTTAGTGCGAGTGTGGCAAGTGTGGACAAAATCGGAAACGAAGACCTTGCATGGACCAGGGAAGATGACAAAAGTTGCGTAGACGTCGGCGGAAAACTTTTAGTGAGGACAACTGAAGTTATTCCTGTCTCGACACTTGCTAGAGAGTTGGAAGTCAAAGTAATGCTACCAACAGGAACGGTGTTACCAGGAGATGATAGTTCCTTAGTTCTTATAGACGACACGATTGTTTTGATGGCCTTTGCCGACGACGATGTGACTTCAGAAGACGCAATAATTGCAGATGACCGAAGGTGAATTACGCTTTTTGACGGTAACGCTGTCGTCAAGGAGCGACTGGACAACGCTTCGACGATGAGTGATTTAACTGAAGTTGCAGCGATCAGAAATCTGGATGATGACATTTCACTCGTCCTGACAGAGAAAAATGTGTCAGTTGTTTGGGACAATCTCTGAGAAGAGGAAATCAAACTGTGTGTACTCGCAGTTCTTGACCTTTTGTCTGATGCTGTCGTCGTTATCGATATCCTGGAACTTGGAATGACAACTAGAGTTGTGGGTATAGAAGCTTTGAAAGCTGATGGGGAAACTTGGGTCGTCAATTTAGAGCTGGCTGAAACAGAAGGTACTGAGTGCGCCAAAGACACTGAGGAACTACTCGTCGTTTCTAGAGAAAGGTGTGTTGTAGATTTGCTGATATTAAACGGTAAAAAACTGGTTTGCCTAGAGAACGCTGAAGATTTTAGCAGTTGTGATAAAATATCTGTCGTTAACTGTGCAGTAAGTAACGATTGCACCGGCGTTGAAAGACCACCACTAGAAAGCGATGCAAGTGAGGCACTGGGAAGTGGATATGTTGACGAGAATGTTTGCAAGGAACTCAGCACTGAGACTCTACTCGACACAGGCTTCACTGAAGTAAAACTGCTCATCAAAGATACCGCAGCTGACGAGGTGTTTGGTTGAGCAGATGGGCTTGGGAGGCTCATTAAGGTGGCAGGAGCAGTGAGGCCGGATATGCCAGATGCGTTAGCTGCTCGTGTGGTCATTGGTCTTACAGTTGACGTTACCACAGCAGTATAACTAGGTGGAAAAGAAACATCTGAACTACTTGAGGCATTCATGGCTGGAATACGTGACACTTGGACAGCTGCAGTTGTGATATTCAGATGTTTCCTTGTGACACTAGAGGAAAATGACGAAATCAATGGAGTGGTTGATACAACCGTCAACTTGAAATAAGGACTTGAGGCACTGAGCATCGCGGGCGAGGACTGAGTTATACTGTCGGGCAAAGTAGTCCCTAGGGATGACGTAAATGACGTCAATTTTAAAGCTACTGAGCTCGTTTTTAGGATAGTACTTGGCGTCTCAGTCACCTTCATTAAAATACTGCTTAAGTTGAGAGATGGAAACTTTCTGACAGATGATGCTGATTGACCTGATACTGTGTAGCTCGTTGAAAGCAGCCGTGAAAGCTGCGTTAACGGTATACTGGAGTTAAGCGAAAGAAGCGTACTTCCCGATGATTGTGCCAACAACCTGGAAGACGAAGAAACAAGCAGTACTGTTCGACTAGATGTCATCGAAATTGTCTCAGGTGTTGGTGGCTGTGTTGTGGTTGAATGAAGCACCTTCACTGATGACAGCGAAACTGTACGGAAAGTTTGAAAGCTGGTTGACGATGCCAATGTTGGTGACACTCGTCCACTGGGTGAACCTGAAGACAAAAGGCTTTTTGTTTCAGAGGTCGACACAAAATAGCTTGAGGTAACGGATGAGGCAGTATTTATGGACAATAACCTTGAAGAAATCGACTGTGGCAACGAAGTTGTTCCTGTAATTGTTACCGACGAAGATTCATGTACAACAGACTGACTAACACTCAGAACGCTTTGAGTTAAGCTAGAGACAAACGATGCCTCACTGCTCGAATGTCTCACTTCTGTCGTGAATGATGTTCTGCTAACGTTTGTGGTTTGAAATGATGAAACCGACATGGCTGAAGTCATCAGCATAATAGATGAGGTTGACGAGAGATGCACAATAATGGGGTCTTGTATCACCTGGTGAAGAAATAACGAGGAGATAACGACATTTGACGAAAATGTAAATAAATGATTAACTGATTGAAGGAAATTAGAAAGGGGAAGGATGAAAACGAAGTGCAAGCCACAACAATGAGACATTTAAGTACCTGATATCCTACAGCTTGAGTCAATGTGTAACTCGCTTGATTGATACCTTGAATAACCGAGTAAGCTAAAAGAGGTTCGCCGCCATTGAGAACTTGGAATGTGACGGTCACGTTGGTGCTGTTTGAACCTAGCGATCGCACGATGTTGATGATCTACAAGGACAACAAGGCAAAACTAGTAACCCGCGTATTGGCTTTAAGCTTCATCCTCTTTTTTGTGTTTTTTGGTCTTTTCATAACAGTGGGTCTGTTCCTGTTTTTTGCTTATATATAAATTTTAAAGTAACATTATTGGAAACTGCAGTGCTCGCGTTTACAATAGGAAGCTTGGCCGTATGTAACCTCGGCTTCGTCAGGCAAGATTATTTTACCAAATCTGCAATTGACACCCGACTTCGAGTAAATAAATACCGTGTTGAAAAAAATGAACCTATCATCCTAGGCCAATTACTCGGCTACTAACTTACCTTCACAGAGGTGTTTCCTAGCATTCCATTCGCAGAACCATTTTGATAAACAGCAAGGATTCCTTCTCTCAATTGTTGCTCGAATGAGGCATCACTGACACTTTTATTCAGAGAAACGTTAATTCCGAATCGCACAAAGAAACCTGGTGGTATAACGACCGCTGAGCTGGTAACAACGATGTCTGCACTGGATAGTCTCAGTGAGGATGATGACACCATGTAGCTCGATGTGACCACAGCAACGCCAGTTAAAACTGACTGTGAAACCGACGTTTTTACCGATGAAGAGGTATGTACAACAGACTCACTAGCAACGCTTTGAGTTAAGCTAGAGACAAACGATGCATCAATGCTCGACTGTCTCACTCCTGACGTAAACGATGTCCTGCTAACGTTTATAATTTGAAATGATGAAAACGGCATGGCTGAAGTCGTCAGCATAGTATATGAGATTGACGAGAGATGCGCAATGATGGGGTCTTGTATCACCTGGTGAAGAAATAATAAGGAGATACGACAATTTGGCCAAGATTTTCGTGCAGCACTTAGCGCAAACACTGACTTTGAGATTGCACGTTTGCTTGTTTAACAGAGACAAATATGCATATCTTTCTACGTACGGCAAAACGATTTCTCAACAACAAGGATGGACCATTCTGACATTTTACCACGAGTCAAGACCCAACAAAAAGGAAAAGAGTTATGTAAAATTTGAATCATTGTCTGGATTCAGTTCAGAAATTGGAACGCTTGTGTTAAAATATCATTAGCCAGAGGATGTTGTAGATTTTACTATGATTTATCCTATTTGCGACCCCTTGATAGTTTCATACTGAAAGAAAGGTCAGTTTATCAATACAGAAGTGGATTAATTAATAAACAAACTTAATAAATAAATAAATAAATAAATATCTAAATAACTAAATGATTGAACAAAGGAAGCCATTAAAAGTGAAGAGGCAGTATTAGCCACAACAATGAAACATTTTAGTACCTGATATCCGACAGCTTGAGCCAATGTGTAGCTCGCTTGATCGATACCTTGAATAACCGAGTAACCTAAAACAGGTTCGCTGCCATTGAGAACTTGGAACGTGACAGTCACGTTGGTGCTATTTGAAGCTGGAGATCGCAAGATGTTGATGTTCTACAAGGACAAAAACGCAAAATTAGTCAAACGCGCATTGGCTTTCGGTTGCATCTTTTTCTTTTGCTTGTTTTTTGGTCGACTTCAGAAATTTTTGAATCAGTAACAGTTAAAGCAACTGGAATGCTTGCGTTTACAATAGCAAGCTTGGCTGTGTAACCTTGGCTGCGTCAGGCAAGATTATTGTCTGAAAATTGTACTGTCCCGCTGCAACTGAAGACTAACTGACAACTTAAATAAAACACCCGACTTCGAGTAAATAAATACCGTGTTGAAAGAAAATGAACCTATCATCCTAGGCCAATTACTCGGCTACTAACTTACCTTCACAGAGGTATTTCCTAGCATTCCATCCGCAGAACCATTTTGATAAACAGCAAGGATTCCTTCTCTCAATTGTTGCTTGAATGAGGCATCACTGACACTTTTATTCAGAGGAACGTTAATTCCGAATCGCACAAAGAAACCTGGTGGTATGACGGCCGCTGAGCTGGCAACGACCATGTCTGCACTGGATGGTCTTAGTGAGGATGATGACACCATGTAGCTCGATGTGACCACAGCAACACCAGTTAAAGTATAAGGATTTGAGGAAGAGATTGACCGTGCAAACGAAGTTGTTGCTGTGACCGTTACCAGTGAAGAGTTATGTACAACAGATTTGTAACCAAGGCTTTGAGTTAAACTAGAGACAACCGATGCCTGACTGCTCGACTGTTTCACTTCTGACGTAAATGATGTTCTGCTAACGTTTGTGGTTTGAAATGACGAAAAAGGCGCGACTGAGGTCATCAACACAGCAGATGAGATTGACGAGAGGTGCACAATGATGGGGTCTTGTATCAACTGGTGAAGCAATAATAAGGAGATGCGACATTTTGGCCAAGATTTTCGTGCAGTAACGCAAACACTGATTTTGAGATTGTAAGTTTTGCTTGTTTCACGCGACAAAT
The DNA here is from genome assembly GCA_948470475.1 of Galaxea fascicularis. Lineage (NCBI taxonomy): Eukaryota > Metazoa > Cnidaria > Anthozoa > Scleractinia > Euphylliidae > Galaxea > Galaxea fascicularis. The sequence continues at coordinate 33,492,655 of OX419340.1, read as the reverse complement.
ATCTATCGCGTGAAACAAGCAAAACAAGGAGCAACACTTGCCAGAAGACAACTTGGAGGGTGTGGACCATTACATTTTGCCACGAGTCACGACTCAACCAAACGGAAAAGAGTTATGTAAAATTTGAAACATTCTCTGGGTTCAGTTCAGAAACTGGAAGGCTTGTGTTAAAATATCATTAGCCAGAGGATGTTGTAGATTTTACTATGATTTATCCTATTTGCGACCCCTTGATAGTTTCATACTGAAAGAAAGGTCAGTTTATCAATACAGAAGTGGATTAATTAATAAACAAACTTAATAAATAAATAAATAAATATCTAAATAACTAAATGATTGAACAAAGGAAGCCATTAAAAGTGAAGAGGCAGTATTAGCCACAACAATGAAACATTTTAGTACCTGATATCCGACAGCTTGAGCCAATGTGTAGCTCGCTTGATCGATACCTTGAATAACCGAGTAACCTAAAACAGGTTCGCTGCCATTGAGAACTTGGAACGTGACAGTCACGTTGGTGCTATTTGAAGCTGGAGATCGCAAGATGTTGATGTTCTACAAGGACAAAAACGCAAAATTAGTCAAACGCGCATTGGCTTTCGGTTGCATCTTTTTCTTTTGCTTGTTTTTTGGTCGACTTCAGAAATTTTTGAATCAGTAACAGTTAAAGCAACTGGATTGCTTGCGTTTACAATAGCAAGCTTGGCTGTGTAACCTTGGCTGCGTCAGGCAAGATTATTGTCTGAAAATTGTACTGTCCCGCTGCAACTGAAGACTAACTGACAACTTAAATAAAACACCCGACTTCGAGTAAATAAACACCGTGTTGAAAAAAATGAACCTATCATCCTAGGCCAATTACTCGGCTACTAACTTACCTTCACAGAGGTGTTTCCTAGCATTCCATCCGCAGAACCATTTTGATAAACAGCAAGGATTCCTTCTCTCAATTGTTGCTTGAATGAGGCATCACTGACACTTTCATTCAGAGGAACGTTAATTCCGAATCGCACAAAGAAACCTGGTGGTATGACGACCGCTGAGCTGGTAACAACCAGGTCTGCACTGGATGGTCTCAATGAGGATGATGACACCATGTAGCTCGATGTGACCACAGCAACACCAGTTAAAGTATAAGGATTTGAGGAAGAGGTCGACCGTGTAAACGAAGTTGTTGCTGTGATTGTTACCGATGGAAGTTTATCTACAACAGACTCATTAGCAACGCTTTGAGTTAAGCTAGAGACAAACGATTGTTCACTGCTCGACTGTCTCACTTCAGACGTAAATGATGCTTGCAGTGACGTTGTTGATGCCACATTAAAAGATGGCACTGTGGGACTAATTAAGGTTGACAGCAGTACTAGGCTTGAGTGAGGCACAGAGTCACTACTTGAGGGATCAACATGAAGCGAAGATGACATCATTACAGGGCTTGAGTGAGTCACAGAGTCACTACTTGAGGGATCCATTTGAAACGAAGTTGTCACTGAGACATTCTCAGATATTACTGTTGATGTAAACCCTGGAGACTTCAGTAATGAGTTACTTGTGGCGGATACAAGGACATTGTACGAAGACGAATGCTGATGGTCCGAAGCGATCGCTGATTTATTTACAGACTCTGACCGTGATGCAGAAATTGAACCTATAAAATGCAATTTGAACAAACAAACAAATAAACAAAGAATAATAAATATTCTTGAATTAAAGTATATGGAAATAGACGTAACTGTCAATTTTCTCCAAATAATATTCGCCTGGTCAAACACGATCACGATTAATGCCACTTTCCTGTACGATAAATCAGTAAACAACTACACTAGCTTTAGTCTAGATTGTCGAGCACTGAGTGTTAAATACTTTTTTTTTCTAAAATTAAGATCGCCTTTTAATTGACTTTAGTAGCAACAAAGAAAAGCCTGTTTTAAATAGGCATATTAATTGCATATTTAGGTAATTTCTTCAGTATTTTGTTAGTTAGTATTAATCATGTTTTCAAAGTAAGTGTAAAATGACGTATGGTGTTGAAACCGTTTCTCGCTTTGTTCTAATCTAAAAAGCCTCGCTAATCCTTTCAGTCCATGCAATTAATTGATTTATACAACATTTACCAGCGACTTTTTATGCAACAATAGTGTTAAATTCAACTATAACTATTCATTTGTTTATTCACTTATTTAAGTAGCTTAAACTTACTTGGCAGTTCAAGGCTTTTCCTAGAAGAGTGTGCGTGTAATTGTGCCGATTCTGACGAAATCGACAAACGTGGGAAGGAAGACTCTGTTTCAACAACGAGCGAGCTTCTCGACCTGTAAGTTGAAGGTAATGGTGACAGAGAAAACACAGCAGAAGTGATCAGCAGTGAAGAAGAATTCGTGGAAAATTTCAACGATCCAAATGACGATGTTGCGGAGGGCTGAACAGTGGAAGACTGGACCTTTCCTAAAGATGAAATCCTTACAATCGATGCAGTTAACGAAGGTGACATTGAAGACACGCGAAATTTAGTTTTGCTGTAGGACGGAGAGGAAGAAATGCTCTGTATTTGTGACAAAGGGGTTGAAAAAACTGAAGTTTCGTTTAAGCCGTAGGTTGTGTCCGAGGCAACGTGAGAAGAATTCTCAGACAACGCATGAGACGACAGAAGCACTGTACTGGGTCCTTCTCTCGTGCCTACAACACGCGAGTGTAAAGTTGATGCAGGTGTTACGGCACCACTTTTCAGCGACGATACAGAAATCTCTGTTGAGTGTCCACTTTGATCTGTTGAAAACCTTTCCAAGGATATACCAGAACTAGTGGAAATCGTAAAAGAGTGGGTAATTTGGCTTTGGTGTAGCAACGATGTAGAGAAATATGTCGACAGGCGAGGTACACTTTGACCTGATTTCACATTCGCAGCGCTTGAAATCAAATCTGTTGAAAGATACGAAGAAAATCTACCACCAGACACCACAACAGGAAGTGTGGACGTGGATAATCTTGATGCATCGAAAGAAGTTGTGACATAATCTATCAGTGAACTGTTACTTGATTCAGAAGAAGCTGTCGCCAATGCTTGAACCGTGGAGTTAATGTATATTGTAGACTCAGATTGCGATAAATAATGTGAGACTTTTATTACATTACGGGTGCTTGCAATAACATGCAACGTAGTCGCATTAAGAGGCACCGTCGCCACGCTGACTAATGGAGTTTGCACAGAAAGAAATCCTGATGTCGAAGATGGTAAGCACGTGGATAGGTTCCGAGTTTCGACTGCAGAAATGTAGCTGCTTGAAAATTCCGTGCTCGAGGGTTTGAGATGCGCAAATGAGGAGGAGGAAAGTACTGTAGCGTTTGAAATGAATGACAATAGTTCAGAAGAATTAGGAGCTAGTGGTGAAGATGACGTGGACGCCATAAAAACGACGCTGGAGGTCACTGTTGTTTCCGTAAGGGTCGCTGGGATTACTACTGAGCTACTGTTGTGAGAATGGAAGGCCAAACTGGCCGCAAAGCTACCAGGTGTAGATGAAGTCGGAATGAAAGTTTTTGAACCAGTTGCCGCAGTATAAACTTCAGAAGCACTCAGAGAGTTAACGACTGCTCCGGTTTGGGGATCTGAGATTTTTGGTAAAAGCGCAGTGCTGATGTTCGGTGAGGAAGACGTTGACGAGACGCGGTCACCAGAGTACGACGACGGAGTGGACGAATTATTTAAAGTTGTTTGTACTATATCGGTCTCAAGATTAAGTGAATCAGACGAAGTCCAGCTAAAACGTACTGAAGAACTCTCTGTTGCACTTTGAGATGACATGGACGAACTGAATGAGGGTCCAGATGAAATCAGCGTCACAACTGAAGCGTTTCTGAGGGTCTGTGTTTGTTGGGAGAGCATAGTGGAAGGTATCTGCTCTAACGTTCTTGTTGAAGAAACTCCGTTGATTGATGATAAGGATTCCGCACTTAAACTCAAAGACTGTCCAGGTACTGTTGTAGGATCTGGAAGAATTATCGTGTTGCTAGCTTTGAAGGTTGAGCTGTTGGCTAAAATTGCACCCGGAGAGAGTGAGGGAACTAAAGAAGTAGCTGCATCGCTTTTGGCTAGGTTTGTCTCCAAGAAAGTAGGGGATGTTCGGATTACTTCGCTATATGCTTGATATGATACAGATTCGGATGATGGGGGTAGAGACGCAGTGTGTTTAGATACTGTTGACGAGGTATGAGAGAATGTGTGCACTGACGAACGAGTTCCATTGATAATGGACGATTGGAAATGAGAATGTGTTTCGGTGGTGACTTGACGGCTTGTACTGAGTTTGTCACTTACTTCCGAAGATAAATGTTGTTGACTGCTATGCAGACTTCCAGCGCTGGTTGTACTTTGATCATGAGTAGAGGAGATTCGTAATTTACTAGCATAGCTACTGGGTAATTTTTTGGATTTCGAAAATGTCGTTTCCCCTGAAGAAGATTTAGATGTAGTAGTGTTTTTCGATACCATCGCAGCAGTATGTAATGAGCTCGAAGCGTTGGTCGCATGTGAACTAGATAAAACTGAACTAAAAGACGCCAACAAAGAGTTGCTTGGTGACAAAGACGCCGCGACACTTTGATTTGATAACGATTCGCTCGTGAACAACGCCAAACTGAGTGGTTCTGTAAACCCGGCAATCGAAAACGACGAGGCGTCAAGAAGCGATGTCACACTTTTTGGTACGCTAGGCGCAGTTGTTGTGCTTGTTGCAATGAAGGACAGAGCCAGGGTGATAGGTTCCGTTGAACCAACAACAGGAAAGTTGGAAGACTGAAGTGCGGTAAGTACGCCCGTCTTGTTGTGTAGTGAGTTGAGTGAAGAAGAGTTGGTGCGGTTGACTGAAAATAACGAGACGTTACATTAAATTAGTTAGTCATTTACGTTTGTTACATTTATGTTAATTAGTATGACAATGTAGTTAAGTTATTCAAGAGTGGCCCGCAAGCAGATGCCCGTCGATCTTCCTCATCCGCGAAGGACCTCTTCTCACAAAGAGTGACATGAAGATCACACCAGGCAGTGTTTCTGAGTACCACGTAATGTACTTGTTCATAACAATCAAACCTTTTTCAAAAAGTAACTGTTACGTGACCGCCGTTTGATTCCCTGAGAAACTGTAACTTTTGTAAGGAAACAAGGGACGACATCATCTCCTTGCTTATCAGGCTAATCATGTGCTGTACACGTCAGACTTTCTTAGCAGTGGTACTGGGTGGTGATCAGTTGTGTATTTTACGTATTAGGTTTTATTGATATTTATTTATATACATATACATTTTTAAATTCATGTAAAGCGTTTTTGATCATTTTAATGTTAAAAGGCGCTATATTAAGTATGTAATTATTATTATTATTATTATTATTATTATTATTATTATTATTATTATTATTATTACATATTTTGGTTTTATCGTATCAGTGACAGTGGAGCAGTGGGATGCGACAAACGTGTGTGTGAAATAAGAATACCTGATTGACAGATCTGAGGCGGAAGTGGCTCTTACTCAGAAATCTTCCGGCAATGTTTTTCGTCTGATAGCTTACACCTTCCAGGTGACCCCGTTTCCAGTTATTTGAAAGTGAAACGTAAACACGTCATTTCAGCAAGGGTCTCTGGTTTTAAATTTGGTCGTCAAGAGAGGAATAACATTCTCTGTTACATAAGAGAAAAACGTTTTGTTCTAATCGATTCCGATCTCTTCTTTACAAAGTACAGGTAGTTCGTAGCTGGCAACAAGAAGTCCCCATAATTTCGCTTTATTGAGTTTGCAATAGGAATATTTGTAAGCGTTATATCCATCAAAAGTTCTGTAAAGCGGCCATTAGCCAAAGCTGAATTTTCCCTAGTGGAATCAGAAGAATCCTCAAAGAAGTATTACTTCATATCATCTTTTTCCATCTACTTCCTTGACTACTGTTGGTGGCAAACATGTGGTCAAAACATTGGTCCTAAACTTTGAAACTTGGTCCCAGCTCTCGTGACTAATGACCACGTGTAAATAAACTCAAAATGTTTACTGCTTAAAGAAGCCACGAGCAAAAATCAGTCTCTCGTGCATGTTTTGCATTGATTATTTAAATGTGAGCTATCCGCGTTCAAAAGCAACAAATTCCAACTGCCATGACAACCTTAAGATACCTCTGAAAACATGCGATGTTGAGCCGCCCTCCACAGGTCATTGAACACCAATTTGAAAGTCAATACACACTCGCCTTGATAAAATATCACCAACAGATAGTGAAATCAATGTCTCCAGTGCCTGGATTCGGATAACCTATTATTAGTGGATGCTTTTTGGTGGGTAACACAGGCATGCTATATTATAAAGAAAAAGAAAGTCTGACGGTCTGCCAACGGGGTTCGAAGTTATAAACTGTTTCAAGATCTTCACCTACTACTGATTCCGGCTGATTGTAAGGCAGGGTATCAATTATAATTACTTAACATTAATCAAACAACTACGCTTGAGAAACTGAAAAAATAATAAAAATTAAAAGCGTACATAAGCTGATGATGTTCAGTCATTAGTTGAGGGAAAGGTTGGTTGGTTGATATTATTAGTGCAAATATTACGTGATATTGTGATAGAAAACTCTGTAGCAAACCTAGTGGCAAATGACAGTGAAAAAAGTGCAACATAAAAAGTGCGACACGCATTGGTTTAATAACCAAGTCTCCACTTTATTCGCTTATTTTATTGTTTATCTACGTATTTATTTACTTTTATGTTGTGCTTTTGTAGTTGCGTTTCAGGAAGGTTCTAAACTTTTGACATATCCCATTTCATTAATACAATATAAGCCTACGTCTGACGGATTTAAACATTTACTACTGTATTTCAAAATATCAAAAATTATCACTATCACTATTGTTAAAAGTGATATTCGTTAAGGCTATATCTTTTGCTTGAGTTTAAAAATACAGCAGTATTATCTAATTTTTAAGTTGACGTTGATGACACTGATCAACAACAGAGGAAGATGGTTCAAGTTAATTTGTAACAATAGTTAAACATTCCGCATTTGATAACCAAAATATCACCTTTTTTTTATGGAGATCTACATTTCTTAAAGAAAACCTTGTCACTGTTTATATCTTCGAGGGTTAAATCACGGTTAGGTAACACCACAAAAATTAACCACGCACCACTCAATATAGTGAAAGATCAGGATTGATGCGCTCAATAAAATAAGCACGATATTTCCTTAGCACTTTTCTTCCGAACACTGTTTACCTCAAAAGCGGCCATCTTAACATATTCATTTCCCATGAAAACAGTTTTAATTGCTTACCGCATAAAAGGTGATCTTTTGATAGTCAAAACCCTCGCCCCCAGCGCAATAACTTCACTTTGGTAAATCAAAACGATTTATTATCTTCAAACAGACGCATCCGGTCCGATCTTTTAATCTCTCGGCTACATTTTAATTCTCCTCAGAAACATTATTTTCAAGTAATAAATCAATTGAGAGAATTGTAAATGGCATTTGCTTCTGTGCATCGCACAAAGTTTGTGTTCGAGAAAGAAACTTTATAATGGTTGACGTAAATATGGTGTCAATAAATTAGATTACTCTGTTGCATCGACCGGTAAGATAAAAACCCATAACTTTACGGCTTTTCGATTAGAAGTTAAAACAGTACGGACGAAAATCAAAACAAAACTAATAGACAGCTGATCTTAAATCAAATATACACAGAATTAAAACCGACTGAAGCGAAAATCATACGCAATGTTAGTGATAATGATTAAGCTTATTAACAACCTTACCATCAAAGCTCGCTTGGACAGACTGACTTGAAGACGTGGAAATAACAGAGGCTATTTCACTAGCTGACGCTGCAAAAGTAGATATATTCACAGTGGATGAGAGCGAAACATCGCTTTGACCAGCAGCTAAAGTAAAACCACAAGAAAAAGCCCACAACGTAAACAATCTAAAGAGGATGGCGGTACACGGACTTCGCTCGAGCTCGCTCGTCAAAGATGTCCTTGCTTTCTTTATATTCATCTATTCTTGTCAGTACTTTGAACATAGCTTTCCTTTCACACTCCAGAGGCGATTCATTGCGATCGTGTCTTGTTCACAGCGAAAATCTTAAAAGCGAGGATCGGGAAAATGAACAGCAGATCACGCACTGCCGACTGCATTTTCCGAAGCCCCATGGAAACACTCGAATAACCTTGGCAACACGTATTCAATTCATGTGAAAACGCTAATCAATATTTGATTAACATGATTTGTGCCCCTAGGGACAGCTGGGCATTGCGGCAATTGTCACTTGCAAAGGATTTCTTTCCCTCTGTTTAAACTGTTCTAATTATGGCTTAAATGTCTGAGAGGATTAGACGAGAAAGCTACTGTAGGTCACGAGACAAACCGTGATGGATAAACGCACTGCGATGCTTTGTTTACTCATTTCAACGCGCAGTTTTGAAAGATAATTTAGACCGTCAACTGATGACCTTCCCGTTTCCATGGAACGAAAACAATGACTTCTTCAGTCTGCTAGCCTAAATAACGCGGGGGATAAAAGATGCAGCTCAAAAGTTATATTTCAATGCTTCGAGAAGTAAATGGAAAACCTCGAAGGAACTTGGCCTCTTTGATGTGGGTATATATCTACATGTGAAAATTTTAGCCTTTAATTTACGGCTAAATTTTTCCTTTGTATAATATTCTGAATGAGGTTTTGGCTAATTTTTTTGTTATGTTTGTAGAATGCGTTTTTTGCAAAATTCTTCCTTTGTCTAAACTTTCCTTTGATGTTTAGACGGTGTTTAGAGGATGATCAGATCATGATCAATGACATGTGTTGACAGAGTTACAATCATAAGTTGTTACTACCTATTCTCACCGCATAATTAATTAGCTCATTGCAAAACACGCCGTTATTCCATCACATTCCCCCGTTTCCGCCCGTGCTGATAGCGTCAGTAATGCTTTGCACGATTTCGAGTTTAAATTTGGTCTCTCCGCTCAGAGCGTGGTCTTTTCGTCCTGTACTCCACAAAGACAGTCGTCTTTTGCGATTACCTTCCGCTTGGTCAACCTCCACCAGCCCGCCGTTTCCATGGCGGATCAACTTAATGCTCTTCCTGACCCTCCGGCTCCTGCTGGAGTGCAACAAGTCGCAGAGCCGGCACAAAATCTTCCTCAAGAGTTGGAACCCATAGCTGAGCCTGCCGCGGCGCCTGCCGCCCCGGTAGAGGTAACTTTATTCTTGTTTTTGCTTCGCTTTATGTGGGGATTAGTCTTGCTACGTTTGTTGGAGATTTTTTCTGCTTAGCCCGGTTACCGTTTTGTCTTCGGTCGCGTAATTTCATACGGATTTCGGTATTGTTTTGGTGCGCGATACAAACATTCTGTCAGCACGTGTCCGTTTATTGTCCACGCTTTGTTGAACTTTTTCATTAGGAATGTTACCGCCTCGTGCGTTGTTGCCTACCTGTTTACTGCCCTCGTTTTCCCTAGTTCTATTTTTTTCCCTCGGTATATTGGGTTTCGCCTTGGTATCTGTTTATTTTAGTATTTAAGGAAATCCTTAGTTTCTGGCATGATTAATTTGGGACGGGTCTAGTGCCGGACAGAGTAAAAAGCCTTGTTTGTGCCATGTCTCCGGCGTTACTCCGTCTCCGTGGTATTTCTGACATGTGTGTGCTTAAATATTATGGGTTTCCACTGGTGAAGTCAGTTTTGCGTGCATTCTAATTTGGTATTCCACCAGTGAAGGAGTCTGGTACAATATTTGTAATTTGGTACAGCGCTAGATTTTCTAAACTGGCGAAGGCAGCTCGTGACATACATCTTACAAGTTGCACATGATTTATGGATTTCCACTGGTGAGGGCAGTATTGCGTTCAGTTCAAATCGGTATTCCACCAGTGAAGAGTTTTATGGAACGTTTGTTTGTTTGGTATACGGCTAGTTTTTACTGGCGAAGGCATATCCTCGTAGACGTTGCAATCAGTGTACTTATAACTTAAGGATTTCCGCCAGTTGAGACAGTTGCGGGGTCTATGTATAGCTTCATTTGTATGGTTGAGCTTTTTTCAGTGTTACGCTTTGCCGCGGTTTACGGCAATATTATGACGTAGGATGTCATATTGTTTTCTTGTACTGTTTGTTTTATTATACTCTCCATCGGTGGGAAATGTTTGGTATGCCACCAGCTAGTGACTTTTTAGGTTAATTATTTTTGGAGAACGTTGGGGCATGTCACTGGTGAAGACAATAGCCTCAAGTGTGTTCTTTTTCATGATAGGCTGCCGATCGCATTAGAGTACTAGAGGAAAAGATTATTTCCTTGGAACGCCTTAGGACTCTAGACAGTTCTGAGTCAGCCTTGGCTGCGCTTCGTCGTTATATAAATCGACCAGCAGCGATGTTTGACAAGTATGAGGCGATTGAGCTCTTACAGTCATTGTTGCGTTTGGCGAGAAACGAGAACTACCAAAAAGCCGATGAGTACGCTGCCGCTTTGGATGAGATAAAGACCAGGTCGGATTTTGTGGATGACCAACAGCTTCAGCGTCTTTTCCTGGGATTGCTGGGGGATCCCGTGCGAGCAAAGGTGGCCAAAGACGCAAACGCGATTTTGAAAGGAGTCGGAAAGGTACCTCCACCTCCCAGGTCTGTTCGTCCTGGTTCGACAATGCGCAGGCCAGCCCCCTACCCTGGCCGTGCCCAGGTTCAGTGCTTCAGGTGCTTAAGATGGGGACATATCGCTCGGGCGTGCCGTGCCCCACCAGCGAGGCGACAAGTTGGTCATGGTCGTGCTGGACAATAGTCTCTTACGTCTCAGTTTACAATAAATTTTTGCTCTCGCATTAGTTTAACGTTTTCTTTTTCACTCTATTTTAGTCACTTTCTTCGTTGACCTTGGGGGGGCCTGCTCTGTGTCTCAATTTCGGACCTAGTTCGGAGCTCGGGGTCAACGAAGGGGTGGTTCCCCTGCTTTTGGTTTATTCCCGCGTTTTTTCATTTATAAAATTTCTCCCTTTTCCTTATAGGGTCCTGTTTCATTTTATTCCAAAGTTAGTGCTCTTGCTCCTCCTTCTGGTGATATCCCCGTGTGTAGTATAAAGCAGGGGACCTCCCCTTTCGTTGGCCCCCTTCCTTCGCCGAGTATGGTCGTTGCTTCAACGGACCTGGCTAAAATCGAGCAGTTACGTTTCTTTAATCCTACGTTTTTCAGAGCTGGGGAAATTCATAATCATTTGCCAGTGTGGGAGAGATTGCTTAGTGGTCATAGCTCATCTCAAGCGAACTTTTTTGACATTGTTCGGGAGGGTGTAAAGGTCGACTGTTTTTTCAAGCCGTTTAAAGGAAACTTCAAGGGTCGCTCGTACGACGCGCCACGTCCACCCCCTATACGGCTCCGCAATTCTAAGATTTGTGAAGGATTTCGAGATTTTATTTCTGAGACTCTGGTTGATTGGGTGGCTGCTGGAGTACTTGATGTGTGGGGTAGGGTCGGTGAGGTGACCCCACCTCATTTGGTCCTTCCCCTCACAGTAGAGCCCTCAAAGCCCCGTCTTTGTCATGACGAGCGATATTTGAATCTTTGGATAAGGGACCTCCCCTTTCGGCTTGATCATCTTCCCGACTTGCCCAGATATGTTCTCCCTGGGCATTTTCAGACGTCTTTTGACGATAAGAACGGCTACCAACATGTGCTTCTCCATCCCTCGTCATGTACCTATTTTGGCCTTGAATGGAATGATGTGTATTTCGTATTTCGTACCCTACCGTTTGGCTGGAAGGCGAGCGCCTTTATCTATCACAACCTTGGTTTAACCGTTACTGGCGCAGCCCGTTCGTTTGGCGTTCCTGTGTCGCAGTACATCGATGATCGTCATGTTGGCCAGCTTTTTCGTTCTCCTGCTCGTGCCAGTTTAGTTCCGAGCAAAGTCCTCGCTGAAGCCGCTGCCTACATCATGTGTTATCTGCTTATTTAAGCGGGCTATTTTATTGGTATCGCAAAGTCGCAGTGGGTTGCGTCCACAGTAGTTCGCTTTCTTGGTTTCTTGTGCGATTCCTCGCGTCAAGCATTCCTGCTGCCAGATGATAAGAGGCTCAAGTTTAGAAGTTTGAGAGAACAGATGTTGGCTTCCCGCAATATTGGCCTTAAAATGCTCCAGAGATTTGCGGGGAAAGTGATTTCATTCAGTCTGGCGGTCCCTGGATGCAAGCTTTATATCCGCGAGACGTTTAAAGCGATTTCTCAGCTCAGTCGATCTTCGAGGCCGTTTGCGTGCATCGACGGGGACCTTCGTGCCGAGATTTTGTATTGGCGCTTTTTGGACGACTGGAAGGATTGTTTACCTTGGCGGTCGGAGCATCATCTCACTGTTTCTCTTTACTCCGACGCCTCTTCGCGCTCTTGGGGTGCAGTTTTGATTCAGGATAGTCAAAGACTGGTCTCAAGGGACTATTGGCCCATTGACTCGTCTGAAGACATCAATGTGTTGGAGTCGAAGGTTTTGTTGAACGCTCTCGTCGCGTTTCGGGCCCGATTGTCCAATTCGAGGGTCGACGTTCATATTGATAGTCGCGTCCTTAAGTCCGCTCTGGATGGTGATGGCTGTAAGAACTCCGCCATTAATGACGTTGTGAAGAATATTTTCCGTCATAGTCGTGATTTTAATTTCAGCATCCAGACTTTCTACGTTCCTTCCAGCCGAAATCCAGCAGATGTACCTTCACGGAATTTATCGGACCTTGATTGTATGCTCACCCCCGAGACATGGTTGTGCTTGGAGCGTTGTTTTGGCCCTCATTCCTTTGATTTGATGTCCCTGGATAGTAATTGCCAGAGGG
>OX419340.1:33464808-33474808 GCA_948470475.1 Galaxea fascicularis | reverse complement strand
CGAGATGCTGAATTGAGAGAGTGACATTTGAGTTTCCGAAATGCAACGGTTGTGAATTCATTTTTCCTGAAGTAATTTGAATAGTGTTTGAGGAAGAAGGCGAAGGTGCAATTATGGCAGTACTCAGGAGTGTTGAAGACGTTGATGTATCTGTGGTTCCTATCTGCAGTGATAATGATGGTTCTGCGAGGAACATCTTAGTTGAAACCAAAGGTAGCGTTTGTTGTATGCTCTCTGTTGACTTCATGTACTGAAAAGAAGACGTGCCGACTATGAAGCCAGCGTTGTCTAGGATGGAAGCAGAAGTTTGTCGATCAGTTGAAAAGAATGTCATCGGCTTTAAAGTTGACTTGGAAGCCATTATACTTGAACTTGTAGCCTCAGATGCAACAGTCTGTTTACTTATAAAGTTGCTGCTTGAAAAAGACGACGAAATGGGAAAGTTAGCAAACACTGAAGGTGATAAGACCCACTTGTGAATTGTTGACTTTCTCGATAGGATCGCATTCGTTTCAGAACCAGAATTTGCACCCCAAGATGTAACTGCTTTTGTTACTGACTGACTTGGCTGTGAAGCGAACGTCATGAAAAGCATTAGCGCGGTTCTAGTTGGAGGTTCATCTTTGAGAGTCGACGAAGAAGCGTATGTCGGGTTCGGGAGTGACCATTGCGTGGGAAGAGCGTTCGTTTGCATGACAACCGATCTCTTGGAGCTTGGATCTCTTCGTCTCGCCAATATAGCTGAATTACCAGCTGTAGTGTGCAACGTGGAGTGAATGCTTTGCGAGATTCTTAACGCAATGAAAGTCTCTGTCCGGGCTTTTCCTTCAATTGTATTGGACTGTCCTTTAAGACTGGGGCCTGACAAGGAAGCTGCGAAATTCACTGTGGACCTTGAACGTCCCCGGCTGGCCTGAATGCTGAAAGGATTCTCGGGTTGGATTACTAAAGTGGTTGTGGACAGTCTCGATGTAGGAAGCACTGGAAGTGCTATTTCAGATGGACTGGTTACATTTTGTTTTAGGAACTGAGACACCGAACTGTTTGAAGATACCTGCTTTGAATCTACTCTGGTGTGGTGACGATAAGAAGAGATTTGTAAAATCACAGTCGCCCTTTCAGAACCATAGGGCAGTGCAGTCCTGTATGAAGATGTACCGTGGTTGTTGTTCCTAACCGCGTCGCTGCTCAGTGATGGTCTTGAGGATGACCACTGCCTTCCTGGATTGTTAACCGTTTGCCAGTGTAAGATGTCGGTGGAAGGAGTTGAAACAAGTATCGAATCCAAACTCGCACCAGGAAGGAGAAAATCGTCGCTGTTCGTGATGGACAAACGACGACTAATGTTCATTGAATTAGCTTTTAGAATGACCTCTCTAGTCTGTTTCAAAACCGAATTCTTTGAGACTAATTGCGGGCCATGGTGACTGGAAGCTGCGATATACGACAAAGTTGTGTGAGCAAACTGTGCCTGACCACTTTGTTTCGTGTTGCGCTGGAAGCTTTCGCTCACAGACTCATGGTGCTTCACTTCCGCCCACGTACTCTCTGCCGAGTTGCCAGGGGGAGACAATGCATGGAAACTTGAAGCAGAAAAGGATGAGCTTGTTATGACCGTCTTCCCATTATCATTCAGGATCGAAGTTGCAAGCTGAGGTTTAACGCTCAGTGGCGATAGCGTAGGTAATGTAGAGATAGAACTATGTTCCTCTTTCAAGTAAATAGACGTGCTTGCTTTTCTGTTACCAAAAGACGAAAAAGATCCAAAGGTGCTTTGCAGCGGACGAGTGAACAAACTTTGCGTCGGAAACGTGCCACTTTTAGGGAAGGCTTTACTTCGTATAGCGCTTGTTTTATGGATAAACGCATTTGTTTCCATTGACCAATTTGCTGTTGTTGTACTTCTGTTAGGGAACACTCTTGACGTCTTTTGTGTCAACGAAGCTGACAGTGGTAACCACAAATTTGAGGTATAAGTCGTACTTTCTTTTTCCGAACGAAAATCAGTAACCACAACTGATAGTTCGTAGACTGCTGTTGTCGTTAACAACTTTGTTTGCTCTGGGGAAGAACGTGATGGCTTCAACGAGTTTATAGTTTCTAAAGGGAAAATTAAAACGTGTTAAAGAATGCTCTCAAGGAATTCCCCAGTCCAATGCAAAACAACCCAGCCAATTCAGATTGACTCCTGGTTTATAACAGTTAACACAAACTCGTACATAATTTCGCGATACCGATTCTTTTTGGATTTCGAAAAAGAAAAAAAATATGTGTGGTGGACTTTGGTGAAATAATGCTCTTTAATTCTTTAAAAACCCATCAATTATTTAGAACAAGTGCGTTTGAGAGACGTGCAACAATCATGTCGCATCGGTCGGGAAATTTTCTTGACAGATACGCAGCGCCTTCACATTAGTTGGCATAGAAAACGGCGTAAAGTTTTTATTATGGTTTTGGTGCTCATGTACGAAACTGATGTTCTTCCAAAAAAGTGATTTTCAGTTAAAGGACGACAAAATATCTGCCGGCAGGCGAGTTTGCTCAGTGTTTCAGTTGAATTTAGCATTTAGTTTTAATTTCCTTCAGTTAATGATAATGTTCATTTCGAATTTCGAACAAGAAACTGCGGCATATTGATTTCCACCTAATTTTTCTTTCGATAAAGTTTATTTTTTAGCAAATTAATCTCCTTTCATCCTACCAAGTTTTTAGCCGAAATAATAGATCCGCCGAAATCAAAGGCCGAATGTCAAGCTTATATTCCGACTAGTAAGATGATAATCCACTTGAACTGTTAACCTAAACTACCAGCGGTATTTATTACATAATATATATCCCACAGGACCCCACAGCCTCTCGCAGGTGTATGGCTTTATTGAATGTTCGTTCACAAGAGTTGCCTTCTCTGTTACACGTTCCTTCTAAACTCAGTACAAAACTGCCGTTAATCGTGCTGTCAAACAAGGTGTTTAAAGCCCACCTCGGCTGAATCTTCCACGCAAGCTTTGTGATAAACGTAGATAGCTTAGCTTGACATACTACCATCTCGATTATCAATGGATGCCAAAACCGAATTTAAGTTTTATAATTAAATCATTTCTAATCTGGATGTAAAGGATCGCTATCAGTATATATTCATTTCCTTTCTAATTTTCACAAAGGCAGAAAATTCACAGAGTGAGTTTTAAAAACCATGCAGCTCATCTGTTATCAGGTCAAAATTAGGTTAGGAATTCTTTTTGCTAATTGTTTGTTTAATTCAAGTTGAGGCGTAGGCTTAATGCTATTCAACAACACCTACCAGAGGAGGATCGTATGGTGCCCGTTGTCACTTGTGGTGTTATGTGTATCGTTTCAGTGGTATTTTTTAACTGGGATCCCACGTTCTTGGCGGCCGATTTTACTCTATACACCTGTTCCCCCCTGTTGAAGATTTCTCGTGTAATGAAATAAATTGCAACACCACCAACACCGAGCAGAAGGATGAACCCAAGTGTTAGGAGAGCTATCTTCCGCTTACAAGGCGTTCTTGTACCGTTTTCATCGTCGCTCGGGAGACGATATTTTTCCGCGCTCTTCGACAGGCTAGCAACGTATGCTTCCTCGCGACTCATTGCTGTAGAAAATGAGCCTGCATCAGAGTTAATGTCTGACGTTTCGTCTGAGGCTTGTTCCAAAATGGGCGAGAAGTGAACCGATCTTGTCTCGGCCATCTTTTATCTCGTAGTTCGACACTTCTTCTGACAGGCTGGTATTTTAAAGCACACCTTGGCAGATTACCATAGTATCAAGAACATTTTTCTACCTATCATTTACCTTCCGAAATGCGCATAACGTAGGCGTATGCCTTTCAATTTAATACAGTTTGCGGGTGGCAATACTATGTAAGAAACTGAGCCATACGACTCAAGTTCAGTTTCGTTCACAAAGGAAAAAGGGATTAATATTAATGCGAAATTATCATATTTTGTGTAGTCTTTTGTTTCACATTTTCCTATGAGAGAGTTCTACGAAATGTTTTGACTGGTCAAAGCATTTGCTGCCCTGGGTGCCAGAGATTTCTTTGTGTCGTTTAGAGGAGGGAAATTAGGCGGCGAAGCGGCGGCCATAAGGCGCGAAGCGCCGAAAGGAAAAAAATAACCTCTGGCTGCACCAATAATGAACCTCATTTCCGTGCTGTGCTGTCGCCTGGGAAACCACGCTTTTCGTAAGCCAATCACACTTTTTGTTTCATTTGAAGACCCAATCAACGAACTAGGACAAATTCTGTCCCAATTTGATGATCTCGACTCCTGCGACCAGAGGCCTGTCTCTTCCCTTCTGTTTAGTTTTCAGGGATACTTGGCCCTTCTCATGATAGTAATTATGTTTTAAATTGATTTTGTGCAATGATCATCTGATGTACAGAACACTTAACAAGAATCGGCGAGGATCAAACGAAGGATCGAGCGGAAGAGCTAAATAAGGATAATAATAATAATAATAATAATAATAATAATAATAATAATAATAATAAATAAAATGGATACTTAAAGAGGAGGCCTCCATCACTTAGAGTGGTTTTTAGGAGTGTCCTCTATTAAAATAAAATACAAAACTAAAATAAACATAAAAATCTTAAAAAGAAATAAGAATGTACATAAAACTAACGTAAGAAGAATTACCTAAAAACCTACTTAAATTGCTTTTAAAAATCACGTCCGGCATTGGTCTTTAAGTTCAATAGGCGGGAAAGCCCAATCGTTGAAAACTCTAAAGTACGTAGTCTGTGCAAGTGAAGAGTGATCATCGCAGTAAATTCTGCCATTCCGTTCGAGGCTTAGGAAAACCTCAGGGAAGACTTCCTTCCTTCACTGGAAACGTAACTGTTGAATTGATCTTATCACTTAACTGACTGACACTGTACTTTTGCTAGTGTCAGCGCAGAGCATGACTTATGCCACCACCTTCTTCAAACACCAAGTGATAGGTATTTTATTTCGCCCAGAGTTGGGGAGTTACTCTAGGAATTTATTTTGCCTGAATTGATGAAAGTGAAAAAAAAAAAGAGCCGGAAGAGATGCTCAACACACAAAAAATAAACTTACTGCCTTCTTCACTTCCGCTTCTACGTCCTCGTGGTTACCATTATGAAGAGTCTAAGGCCATGAACTGTTGGCTACTCATCGACCAAATCTGACTGAATTTCTCGTCAGTCGTGTCCCATCGTGGTTGTTGGCAACTACTAGTTGACTCCATTTGTTGTAAAGGGCCTAAGAACCACGCGAGGAAAGAGCATATTGACTGACATCTTCGTGACCTCCAAACGGTTCAAATATTCACCATGCATATTTCTTCAGTGATAAATGGGCCATATTCGTATTCTCGGCATTGAACTGGATCTAGCATGAAGTGGAGGCTCTTGCGGGGGAATCTTTTCATAAATGAATGTATTCCCCCGCAAGAGCCTCCACGTCATGCTAGATCCAGTTCAATACCGAGAATACGAATATGGCCTATTAGGGTGAGAATTCTGATTGTCAATTTACAACCAATCCTAGATGAGTCAGAACGTAGATGACGTGTCAGTTTGATAGGTGTTGCGTCCGACAACTTATTTCAAATTTAAATAGTGAGGCTGCACTACGGAAACAATTTAAATTTTACAGAATGAAAAGGAATTGTGAATTACCTTCCTCCCTGGATAAATAACATCTTCTTATATTTCTATTGTGCTTCCGGGTACGAACGTGGCTTTCTTAAGTCTCCGTTTCGTCTGCTCATGTCGGAGGAATAGGCCTAGGAGGATTGTAGTGATCTGGCAGAATGTTGTACTCACAATTTTAGCTTTCTGAAGTGTGTTAAAAGCAACAAATCAGTATTTCATTAAAAAATGAAAAAGTACAATTGAGGTAATGACAACTATACTTTAAACTATTTTTTTTGGACTGTTACTGTCAGTTCACTTTAGTTTCCTGTCAGGCAACATTTCATTTTCTACGTAAAGATCAAACCTCAATTTGTTTCGGTGTAAACTTGAAGTTCCAGTTTCCACTGCTCCATTGACAGTCCAACAAGCCTAAAATTTCAGTTTCCGATTTGTGTGTATTTGCTCACATTGCAAGTTTTCTACCTGAGTATCCAAGGGTAGGGCCAAGGTTAGGGCCAAGAAATATACTAACAGAGCGCATGAACCAGCCCCTAGAGATTCTAAGACAATGCCACGTTTGACATGTTGCAGGTCAAAAACAAAAGGAGCTTATGAGAAACATCTTGAATGATGACGGTACACCAACATGGTGACAGTGACGTCACTTGCATACTGTACATAGATTAAAGACAAAAGCTGTACACCATTTTCGATGCACTCTTTCTATTGGAGGATCATAGAACGTATGGATCGATATGTAATTTTTTCTTCCCTAATGTAACTAACACAATAAAGTGAAGGCCTTATTTCAAAAGATCTATAATACTTCTATCACCCTCACATTTCAAACCTGAATTTCAAGTAAAGCTACCAAAACCCTACAAAATTAAATTCGTTTATTTCCATGTAAGTTGAGTCCTTACTAATAATACTTATATTTATGGAAAACTGGACGCTATAGATGTGTTACGTGACTGAACATTTTTCATTTTCCAGAAAGGCATTGTTTCTGAGAAAAAAAAAATCTAAACCCACGTGTACCGTATATGGAATTAAACCACCCAATATAAGTGGCATTGGAGACAATTTGCTCATCTAGCCGTGGAAAGTGCCTTTCGAACTTTGAAGATTACGATAAGGACTACGAAAGTTCTCACCTTTCATACAAAAATGGTTAACTCTTTTAAGACGAGTTCTGCGTTTGTAGTGGTTGCAGTGATTTTGTCCAAACCAATGGTTGGCTGGTGCCAGATTTGTGGAAAAACACCTTATGAAGGTACAGTGAAAAGCGATGTGGGCAGCCTAAAAATTGCTTTTCTAAAAAACGCAACAACTTACGATTTAAAAACTCCAATTTTAGTTTGGGTATGGTGAAACGTACTAAATGCACGTTTTGAAAATTTTATTCGAATTGGATTCTCATGCTCTTGCAATGAAGATAAAACAGTACTTGAAATGGGACATTTTTTCCATGACATTTTTGCTGAAGCCGTTTTTTTAGCGAATAGAACAGACAGCATAAGGTAATAAGTGAAAGGAGTAATAGTACGTTGAGCTTCCCTCTGTGGCCAGCTCCATGGAAGTTAATCGTCCAAAATAACCCGGCCAATCATTTTAAACCAAACCTTTGATCCCTCATTTCAAACAGGTTTAAATTCGCAATGATCAAGTCATGTGATTTGTCCCGCCTTGGGTGTCCCTTAACTTCGTGGGTGGTGTTTGTGTTACAGGTTTTGCCAAAACGACACACATCAAAGACCGAGCTGGACTACCTCGGCAGAAACTGTACCCGTTAGTAACCCAGAGACCCAGGTTTTTCTAGAAAGCTCTGCACCGGGTTAAGAAGACGTGTTGATAAAAATTTGTTGTAGTCATCAGAAAAGCCTTATGTCATTTATAAAGCCCGACATTAACATGGTCCCCTGATGTGCTCTTTGTGTGTTAGGGTCACCAGAGGTGCAATTGTACGTATCTCAACTGGACCACACTACGCATCCTCAAAATCCAATGCGATTTTACCACGATGTCCTGGTTCAAACAGACTCTAACATCACTTTAACCTGCACGGCTACCGAACCAGAACACGGATTCCCAGCCTGGTATTACGGCACCTACTTGCAACCTTACATGATAAACTGGTTTGTCAACTCCTCATTCCTTCCGGTATCGAACTGCGACGAGTTACCTGACAAGGTTAAAACATGCTCTCTGTTGTTATCCAATGTCAGACCCCGAGATAGTGGAAAGTACTTTTGCCAGGCGGCTAATCAAGTGGGGTGTACTTTTCAGGAGTTGGATCTTAAAGTGGCAAATGGTAAGCTACCTAGTCAGGCAATAAAGAAGCAATTTAAACGAGCAAAGATAAGGAGAAGTTGCATGCTAATCTGTTTAAGGGTTAAGTGACTGTCACTTTCCTCGAATCATGCAAAAGCCATAAAACTGACATTCAGAGTAGGATAACATGTGCTTCTTTGTTTTTGTCTTTGATTGATTGTAGTTTTGGTCCTTTGTCTCAGTCTCGGAACTAAACGCCATCAATATTGTGTACTAGCTTGTTTTTCTCTTTCTTTTCCGTTTCTCTATCAGGTGGCAAGAGGATGGCAAATCACGGAGGTATTCTTACTGCTCGCTACGGAAATGTAATAAAAAAGATGAAACTGGAAGACTGAGTTCCTTTCTGTTAGTTCTGTAATACTGGGTAGGTGCAACCCAATAAAAGAACTGGCTTTCAAACAACATGTTTAGTCTAATTGTGAAGATTTGGCCCGCCTAATTTTCGTGAAAACTAGTTAAGGACGTATGAAAGGGTCATGTTTTACTTGACACCTCACAAATTCGCAATTTATTTATAAGCTTGCAGTTCTTTATACTTCTTTATAAGAGTTCTCGTTAGTTAAAATCGTTTTTCGTGCCATGTTGGAGACACATATCTTGTGCCTTATTTTTCCTAATTTTAAATACGTCGGAAATAACCGAGAACGTGATCGATGTGTTCCTGTAAATAAGAGAAGTTATTTCGTCTAAAAAAAATAATACGAATGCAAGTAACAGCTGATGAGAAATATATTCAAAGATACGTGCATAACAACGCCTGTTACGGCGCCTGTTACGGCGTTCATCGTTTTTGGAGGCAGGGCGCTCGGATTCACTTTGACATTACGGCAAGATATTTCTTTTTGTTTTTGCTGCAACTGACTGCAACTACAACCTATGATTGCCATGTTTCAGTTTCACTCACGTTCTTTTAAAGTTGTTTACAATTGAGCGTCGAGAGTAATTTGCTTTTGTTTTGGTTTTACTTTACTTCGCTCTGTGATTGGTTGGTAAATCTCGCGCTACTTTCTCAGCCAGTGGGAACTGAGCAAAATCAAAACCAATTGCTAGTTGTACATGCCACGCTCATTCCAGTGCTTGGCTCCGGTTACATGTATAATTACCTCAAATTTAGATTAGTTCACTGAGCCGCCTTCATCTCTCGTGATTGGTCTCGTTGATTTATTCACAGGCGATCACGGGAACGAAGCTCCCTGAAATTAGGCCTCTTTTTTCACATCACCCAAAATGCTGTTGTCTTTGTGACATGTACTTAAAACCACATTTAGACGTTTTCGAAACTTGAGTAATAAGCTCGATAACGCGCAAAACATATGTTGGCAGATGCCGGGCCATTTACTCATTGTCTAGCTGGACGTTTGGGATCATTATTCACTTTGAATTTACGTACGGACGTCACACAAAAGCTCCGGATGTGTCGCGGCATTGTGGGCAATGAGGCTTCAAATGGCTTCAGTTCCTTGAAATAAAGAAAATATGAGCTAAATGCCCTAACCCGGGTGGCTCACAACTTTCTAGTAGATATGCAATGGCATCCAACTTTTTGTTGACCCTAGGATCTTTCCTTCTTGAGTGGAGGAATAAATGGTCAAGACAAATCCCAAAAATGAGTGCCGTAGACTCTTCAGGGGTGGAGCGCTTGTTGTGGAGTAGGTGGGGGTAGGAAAGCGTTAACGGGTAAGGTCACTACCAGGAATCAGACGACGATCGAATAGTATCCCATGATGCAATTTGCTACGTACATGACGCGACATCGAAGTTATCATGGATTTCAGCGTGAAATAACGTGGTTTTCTCCGCGGTCTATTTCTTATTTGTATTGTAGTAAAAGGTATGAAAAGTGCATTACTTAATTCTTTGGCACAATTATAATGATTTGCAAGTGTTCAAGAGGGCAGTCTTGTTATAATATTCTTGTCTTTGATTGTGTTATGAGACTATTCGCATCACAAAGCATTCATTGACCCATAACAAGGTCATGAATATTCGCTTTTTTTTGCATAGTATGTTGATGTCTTCCATTTTTGGGCATCACGC
>OX419340.1:33432308-33459808 GCA_948470475.1 Galaxea fascicularis | reverse complement strand
AGTACATATGTTGAACAATAAATATGATCATTAGCCACGATTTAAAGTGGAACATGTACACCTCTGAACTTAGCAGAAAATGTTCCTCTCGCCTCTACTTTTTGAGACAACTCAAGAGATCCGGAGTTGCACCAAGTGAACTTGTGCTATTCTACATGACATGCATTAGGCCCGTCCTGGAATATGCATGTCCTGTATTCCATCGTTCCATACCAACCTACATCAGCGAAGATTTGGAACGGATCCAAAGGAGGGCACTCAGAATCATCTATCCTGACCTGTCATATGGCGTAGCACTAGAAACAGCTGGCCTACCGAAACTTAATGAGAGGAGAGAAAAGATTTCAACCGATCTGTTCGACGAGATAGTCCGTGACCCCACCCATAGACTCCACAGCCTCCTCCCCCAAAGGAAGAGTTGTAAATACGCACTGAGACGCAAAAGTGACTCCTCTCTCCCCATATGCAAAACCGAGCGTCTGAAGAACAGTTTTATATTTAGCCATGTCTATAAGATGTAGACAATCTTTCTTCTTTCATAAAGACAAAGTTGTAATATATTTTATATCTTTCTTTTTTTTTCATCAGTTTTTGTAAATATTCCGTAATTCAGCCTATGGCTGCAAGGTGTTTATAATAAAGTATCTATCTATCTATCTATCTATCTAAATAGAAACTCCTTGTGATGATGGCTCCTTTAATATAAAATGAAGCGGAATACACGGTGACAATGAGCGTACGGTAATTTATTCCCAGAGTTAATGTACAAAGATATCGGGCAGATCGACGTCTTTCCTTACTGGCGCCAAATCATTTCCGTTCACACATCGAGTATATTTTGGTAATCCCTCTGCAAATAATGAAACGAAAGATATAAACAAGTTAATTATTCAGCCTGTTATATGATCAGTCACTTGGTCAGTAATCAAGATCCGTCATTCATTTCGTCGATCGGGTCGGTAACAGTCCAATAAACCACATTACCGTATAAAACGGCCAATGAATAATCCATCCTTCTGTCAGTCAGTTGGTCAGCTTCAGTCACTCGAACAGTCAGGAATATAGCTGACAGTGGTCAGCAAGTAACACAGCCAGCCACTCAACCATGATTACTATTCAGTCGTCAGTCAGTCAGTCAGTCAGTCAGTTCTGAGCCAGTCATGTTAGTCATTCAGTCGGTCATTCATTCATTCATTCATTCATTCATTCATTCATCCATTCATTCAGTCAGTCAGACAGTCAGTCAGTCAGTCAGTCAGTCAGTCAGTCAGTCAGTCAGTCGGTTGATCACTCATTCGTTCAGTCAATCAATCAGTCGGTCGGTCTGTCAACCAGCCAGCCAGCCAATCGGTTATATTAGTCATTGAATGATTACCTTGTACACCTCTGTTAAAGCAAGATTTAACTTTTTGGTTATATCAGCAAATTCTGGCCTCGCTAAAGGGTTTTCTTTCCAACAGGCTGACATTAATTCGTACCTGCAAAAACACAACGAAGGCATCTCAATTAACGTTTATATTACAAGCGGCACTATAACAACTGCCCTCAAGGGAAAACGTACAATAGCAATGAATTATGAACGAGGTCATGAAAATAAACGTCCACGTTCCTTTCAGTTTAAGTTCCTCCTATTTTTTTCCGCATATCCGGTTCTTGCCGATTGTCCTTCCAGTTGGATTCTCACGCTGTCTGGCTGTGTCGAACCAAAATGTAAGTTCCTTCGATGTGTCTAAAGACCTCCAGTTGCAATTTACCCCACCTCCCCCCCAAAAAAACGATATTAATGGATATCAACTGAAGAGTTTCGTATGTTAGTACTTAACTTACATTTTCTCGGGGCAATCTTCAGGTGGAATCATTCGGGAACCCGAAGAAAGGAAGGTCATAAGGTCCCTTGGAGTGTTTATAGAAGGGTATGGTTCCTCGCCTAGTAAAAGAACAGAAAACACCAAATGTAGATATTAACCTTTTCGAAATCACTTCTCTATACTCGATCGCCAAATATCCGTCCGTGTGTAACTGTATTTTTCTTTCATCTTTGTGACTTTGTAACTTTTTTCAGGAACTGATTAAAACGAAGAGTTTGTTTGTTTTTTATCAGCGCTTAGCTCACATCTATCCTATAATTGTTTATGCTAGATATTTAATTTTACATTTTCATTTGTCTATCACTTCTTTTTTGTAACATTTATGGGTGTCGTAATTAATACATCAGTTAAAAGAACGTAATACACAAGTACAAGAACGTAATATAAACATGACACATCACAATAACTCCTTCCTACCGTAAGTAGCGATTTCCCATAAGACAACACCATAAGACCACCTGATAGTTCAAACAAAATTCTTTTTTCAGTATCTTGAAGCTGTTATCTGTATATCTGTATGATAGATATGGGCACCCGCTCATAACGGTCTGCAAACTTTGTTAAGATGAGACCAAATAAACTACTACGGCTCTGTCAACATTGAGCCTCGGTTGATTGATGTTCGACTCAATAGTTATAATAAGTGCTTCAATCCTGGCCAAAACGTTTGGCGGACTTTTTCATTTTGCCATAAACAGCAATTCAATTGATTCCCCCTTACGCTGAACAATGTCCATTGACTGTCCCAATCTTCTACAGCTTACAATGTAAGGTCTTCAACATTGTTTAAGTTCTTTGTAAGGGTATGTCTATGAGTGTAACTTCATTGGTTTCTTACAATTTCCACATGAAATGGGGATCCCAAACCTTTTGACCAGGATTGTAAATTAACAGTAACTACGGTTAGCGGAATATTCTAAACCAAGATGGCGGACTAAAGATTAAGAATCCGCTTTTGACAATTAAGTAACTTTTTCATAACAATAAACCTTAGACGAATCATTTTCAAATGAGAGCCAGTCATGCAGACTAAGTTAAACTAAGAAAAGGTTGATGATAGTTTAGTGCTGTAGCTTACACATCACTTTGATGAGTGTAGACGTGATTTTTCAGAGATTCTAGGGACATCCATCTCCAGGGGACCTTTCCCTATTGAAGCAAACTGTGAGTTTTAATACAGTGCATAAGAAACAACTCTCGATTTTCAAATGGCGGCCAACTTAGATCCGTTCAATGGGTTTCTTGAGTTCCCGAAATTGGCCAGATAGTGATCAGAACTAATAGAAGACAAGAGTTAGAAATGATTTATCGTCACGTAATTTACAGTGAGGATGTTTATCATTTAATTTAACACAAGAACACTCACAGGACGAAATTCCAAGAATCCGTAAACGGAAACATCGCAGAAACATGTGAAACCGTTCCGGAAACACGACGGATAACCTGTGTTTCCGTTATTGCCATACATAGCATTCTGAAATATGAGCTTTGGCCTTCATAACCAATTCCTTCCAAAGTTATCTATGTATAAACGCATTAATCTAAAGTTCTGTGCCTGGAGTAACTGGTATTCTTTCCCCTGCCTTCAGGTATAGCTAAGATACACTAATTACAGATCGTCAGTTCACATCCGTCTCTACTAGCACTCACACTGGAGGTTTTTCTGTAAATACCATCGCCAGAGATGTCACGTGCCATGCCGAAGTCTCCGACTTTTGCCACGCGTCCGTTAGCGTCAAGGAAAACGTTTCTTGCTGCGAGATCTCGATGAATGCACTGAAAGAAAATGACATACACTGATTTTTAAGGTGAGGATCAACAGTGCAAATTAATAAAACTGCCGTCGTAATTTCGTTTAACTTCATCTAAGGAAAGAAATATAGCAACAACAAAAACAAAAAGCCGCGAACAACAACAACAACAACAACAAAAATAGGTCCGCAATGCGTACATGTGTGGCTTACTAGACCACGTGACAGGCGCTCGACTATCGTGGACAAATAAATAAATAAATAAATTTGGTCTCAGCATAATGTGGCAATACACTTCGTGTAAGTCACACACACAAAAAAACAAAAACAAAAAAATAAAGAAAAACATTCAAAAAGTACAGTAGGGTAACATATCCCACCTTTTGCTTTACTAAGTGGTGCATCCCCTGAGCGATTTGAAACGCTATTAACAGTAACTGGCGGTCGTTCAGCCCAAAACGCTCATTTTTATAAGTGCCTGGCTTGCCAAATTCAGTACGCTTGGTTCTTAAAAAGCTCTCCAGGCTACCGCCAGGAATTAGCTCAGTAACCACTAGGACCTCTCCTGAAAATGATATGATGTTATCTAGTCAGAAGAAAGTTCTTTTGACTATTGGGGTCGAGTCAGTGGTATGACTGACGACGGGGGACGGCCAAGGAGGGGGGAGTTTCCACTGAGCTGTAACTTCCTAAACCGGCTCGCAAGCATATATTAATCTTAGATTAGGAAAATGGAAATTCGATGGTAGCTGCATCCCATGTCTATTCTGGGATGAATGAATACCACAGGGAGCTTTAGAAATGATGGCAACGAGAACACGCCCAAATAATAGGATGGCGCAGTGGTGAGAGCACTCGCCTCCCACCAACGTGGCCGGGGTTCGATTCCCGGGTGTTGGCGTCATATGTGCGTTGAGTATGTTGTTGGTTCTCGTCCCCTTATTGCAGGTTACCTCTCGTCAAAAACCAAAACTTCCAAATTAATTCCAATTTGGTGGGAATTCGATTTCCACAGGTTTGTCAGTCATTTTCTATAAGTGTTTCTCTCGTTAAAGATTATTTATGAAAACAATGACTCTTTACCACATTTAAAACGTGTGTTACATACTTTAATACATTTCATGACCGTCCTCTGTGAGAAACGTGACCTCTTGACAGTAACTTTTTCAATCTCTTTCCTGACTTTAAAGCCCTAAAACTTTCAAGTTGAACGATCTAGAGTAATCGCAGAGTCAGTTTTTTAAGTTCCCTACTTACTGGCTCACAACTT
The DNA here is from genome assembly GCA_948470475.1 of Galaxea fascicularis. Classification (NCBI taxonomy): domain Eukaryota; kingdom Metazoa; phylum Cnidaria; class Anthozoa; order Scleractinia; family Euphylliidae; genus Galaxea; species Galaxea fascicularis. The sequence continues at coordinate 33,454,919 of OX419340.1, read as the reverse complement.
ACCATTCTTTGCACTAGCTCCGATTAAACTGACTATGTTGGCATGTCCGCCAGCTTGCTTCAACATTTTTATTTCAGTCAGAAGGTCACATTTACCGTTCTCACTTGCGCCATCTATTACGTAACAGCGCAAAAGAAATGAGAGCAAACATTAAAATCCCAGTGCCGTTATTAGCTACAATGAAGTCATGCTGGCAAACTGGCTGAAGAATACGTGCAGTCGAAGATCTACCAATCAATAATAATAATAATAAAAAAATACATACACTGCATGATTAAAAGCCGGTTCATTTGTTTGATCTGATTGGCTTAAGGGGAAGACAAAATACCTGATTGTTTTTCGTATATTTTAGCACTTTTCCTTAAAAATCTCGCAAAGATTTCATTTCATCGAAAAATGGCTCCATACGGTTGGAGTCTTTGATACAGTAAATTTTTGAGAATGTTTTGACAAATTTTGGACTGTTTTAAAGGAACAAGAGTCGTTTGGGGAAAAGTGGAAATTGGAAAAAAATTGGATTTAAACGAGTATTAAAATTTAAAGTGGATAACAAGCAGACAAAGGCCAGATAGTTCGCCAGCTCAATCATCAAGGTGCCCCTGACCTATTACCGAACTAACTGGTTTGTGCGTATATCCTTTTCTACCCATCTTTCCTTCAATCTCAATTCACTCCATTTTCCAATTCACCAGTAGTGCTTCTTAGTCAAAGGATATTAGCCATTATACTATGTTCGATCGACTAACGGCGGCGTACTGACTGCGGAATTGTTGTTGGTCTTTTTTCAGTTAAGGCTGAAAAGGACTCCATTTTGATTGCCTGGGGAAAGGTACGATCAAAATGATCAAGAGGCCTACGTTCTATCTTAGAGATAAGAAACATTTAGCTCTCTCACCCGCAGGAGTGACCAAAAAGTAATTTCTCCTCGCAATCTCATTGTATTGTCAAGCAGACAGGTGATGAGAATACAGAAAAAATCAACCAGGGGATATTGTTTCTTTTAACACCAAATTCTCAGAACTAACACTATAAACACTGTATGGCACACAGTAAGGAGCCGAATTAATATTGAGATGGTAGGATTGAAAGCTGGGGTTAACAAAACGCGAATTTAGGCTACCAACGTAACATTTCAGTAAACGGACTCTCATAGCATGCTTCATTTACATCCCAATATAAAGTACCAGTACTCAAAGCTTAGCAGTAAGTTAAATATTTCATATATCTCAATAAGCTTATCGTCACGCGCGCTGGATAGAAGCACCATTCATACCTTTCAACTGCTTCACAGCCACGTCTTCGATTTGTCCACCTTTTCGGTAATAACGCCCTTTGTAAACAACCCCGAACTCTCCTTCTCCGAGAATTTCATTGCGGTGGACCTCTAATCTTTTCACGTCAATTTCCCAGCTCTCTTCAGTCTCTCGGACATAGGTTTGGGAAGAAATGCTGCTTTTTCTGTTACAACATTAAAATTTAAAAAAATGAAATAAAACAGGGCAATAGACACTCTGGCGTGAAATTTGTAACAGTCACACGATTTCACATTTTATAGTATACCCAACAAATTGAGTGTACTCAATTCTGATGTACAATATTAATCCCACACAGATAAATGTGACAAATCTGAACGTTTTGACAGTGAATAAAGGGGACGAAACGACACCGAAACGGAAGATTCAATCCTATGAAATGATGTTTTCTGACATAATTTAGTAGATTACACGAAAAATATTTATATTTGCGACTTCGTGTTGTTGCACGGCAGTTTTATTGATCGAAGTATAATAATAATTGCACCATACCGTGTGATTCCCAATTTATAAGTAGACGTGGTTTTAAAGCTCGTCAGTGCAATTTTAATAACTTTCAAAATCAATTGTACTTATTAATCACGAAAGGTACCCTAGGTTGTGCTATTTCCTGCTGGCGTAACTGAAAACTATTTATCCATAATGGTTACAAATCGAACACAACATTATTATTTTTTAATACCTTTCCACGTCCAAGACACTATCTGGATCAGTAAAGATGCTTTCTCTGCTTTCGGTGCTGTCAAAACCACTATCCTTACTGTTCCGAGGATTACAGTTCATAAGGTCCAGAGTCTGGCTTTTTGACTGCAGCATGCAGGCACAGACTACCTCTTGGCGTGTGTTTCCTTTCTTTCTTGGCTTTGGTGGTCTTTCTGGAGGCGAATCTTCGTCGTTGGGTGTAGGAGGCAACTCTCTGCGTTGTGGGTGGAAATGGAATGTACCTGGCAAGATAAATCGACGACAGTAACCTATCAGTACTCAAGAGGTGTACAAAAGAGAAAAAAACTAAAATAAAATTTAAGAAGTTGCGCGACCATCGAAAAGCTAAATTCTTAAAATCAGTTTAGACCGAATAGTTTCGTTAACAAATAGATTACGCTAAGGGCCACGCGTGTTACTCTGCTAGTGCGTGAATATGATGTCAAAACGGGATACAAACGACTGAAGTACGCCTCGAGACGCAGACGAACAGCGTGGCTTATATATGTTCCTTCTATTTCAATGCTAACGTCCTCCGTGCGTTATCAGAGCACAAGCACTGTCAAATGGTTCTGTTTGTGTTATACTTTGCTGTTTGACTTTCTTTGGCCAATCAAGTACTTAAATAGCAAAGTCCTCCTCAATCAAAACGCATGGTTTAAATCATTCATTGTGTAATATAAATTTACAATCGAAGGCACTCTTTAGTTCCGTCCGAATCCATACTTTACAATTCATGTAAGTTGAAATCAGTGAGGTTTTTGAGTCTCGTAACTTTCCAGTAGAAAGCATTCATTAGGAGCTGGTCATATGGTTCGATGCAAATGAGCAAATCTGATGACAGGGAATGCTGATATTCAATAATTATAAAAGAATTTTCTTTTTGAAAATTAAATATCCTTTGATTTGATCCTGCACTAGGACTGAGTATCTTTTCCTACGAATTCAACTAATTTGTTGGCTTTCACATCGCAACTGTTAGTACTTTATTTGAGGGATAAGAAAGATTTACACAGGCCTGGTTCATTATTTCCTTATAAAACATAACACCAAAACTTACCTCGGCACAGGTCTGTCCTAGGACCCACCAGCCGCACTCTGTCAAGTTCTTTCGCCCTAGTGGATGGAGACGGAGTATCGATAGTGTCGTAAGGGTTCTCGGTCGTCATCGCTTGTACTGCGGTAACCTCCAATTGTGCATCTTCAGCTTCCAGTGACATATTTTCCGCGAGATCAGTTGACTGAATGGGGACAATAGTGATGCCTGTGCCAATTGCCTTGAAAGAGAAAATACTAAATGTCTGGAAAGTGGTCGTGACTATTATACAAACTTGGGACCTATCATCATAAAGCAAGGCTACTAGCTGCTTCTGCTTATAGCCCCCTACCCTCGTCCTGAGATCCATTCATTCCTTTATAGTCCCCCCCCTCCCACCCCCTCCCAACCTGGATAAGAGAGCTTCGGTGTCTTCTGTGGCATCTTTTCTCTCCTATTCAAACACGATGAACGGATAAAGTTCGTCTCCTAACCTGGTTCGTTTGTTACCTAGTACTTTATGCACAAACATGCCGTAAATGTTCTTTGAAGAGTATATATTCAGCGTTGTGCAAAAATAAATAAATAAATAAACTAATAAGATGTATAGACAAACAAACAAAGGTAACAAAGGTCTGTAACAAATTCTTCTGACATTACCGTAGAAAATGTATGAAAAATAGTGTGGAGAATGTACATGCTGATATTAGGGTTTAAATGGTTAATAGATGGCAGATAAAAAAGCTGGTGATATACCTCATTAGGACGTCTTGACCGACGATAAAAAACCAAGGCAATGATGGCACAGATAATCATCGGTACGAGAATTGAAGGTATTATTATAGCAATTCTTTTGGTGTTTGAGCGTTTGGACGTGGTTGGTGCCAGCACTAGGTGTCCGGCTGTTGGAATGGAAACTGAAAAGAGAAAGTATTATCACATGGTTAAATAGTGTACTGACGCCCTAACAGGCTGGAAATTATTATTATTATTATTATTTGTTAGCATGAAGCACCCCGTACAGGTGGCTTGAAATGGGGTATTGGAAGTCTGTCTTAGTTTAGCTTTTGTGAAAGAACGTTAAACGCTACTTCAAGTCTGTCGTTGATCAAAGCCCTCGCAAAAAGATGATCGCTCCACAGACACCAAATACTTATTGTCTTGAACGAGCTAATGCTGAGAATGTCTCACCAGCAAAGATGGCGAGGTTAGGAAACGAACTGTTTAGCCTGTAGACACAGGAAAATATGTGGTTGTGTGCATACTGTTAAGTTTAAAACGCCCGTTTTTTTCTTTCTTATCTTGTTGCGAATTTTTTAGTCATTACAAAAGGTTTTTATTTCAGTAAAACGTGCTCCCGATACGTGCTCTTAAAACGTATTCCTGAAACGTGCTTATCGATAGTATTACGTTGGTCAGAAATTTTGCAGTTTCATGGTTAAAAGGCACGAACTAGCAAACGCCCTAAACATTTGCACGTACACCAGTGTTATAAAGGCGACTTGCAAGAAATATAACCGATTAGTTACCTCGCAAGTACCGTGCTACGATCATCAGGATCCGCTACCTGCAACTTCAGCTACCTTTTTTGGTGCGAGTCGTCAACCAAAGTAAGTTACTTTTTATGATATTTTTGGCCAAAGAATTTACCCGTTTTACAAATTAGTTTCTTCTAAATTGTACTCTTATTATTTGATTCAATTGAATTTACTTTCTCTATTGTCGCCGGAATTCATTATTTTAATAGCTTTACTATGTTATTGGGAGGTATATGACCTCAATATCTGTTGGTCTCAAGTATCAATTACTACGTTTCCTTGTGTTAAATTATTAGTAGTTCCATTGTTGCCAAGGCTGTTATCTAAGTTAGATTGTATTTTTAACTATCACTTTTCAGTTCGAACCTACTCCAATCGACTCCAACTTGCCACTACTCCTATTTCTACTACCTTTACCACCGCTACGTTATCGTTACTTTCTACTGTCAACACTACTTGTAACCTCGTAACTACAACTGTGATTAAATGGTTTTGATCATTCTATCTGAGTGGAGTTCGGATTGTCTACTGCCTCGCACCGCGCGATCCCTGTGATTGTTGAAGGTCGTGAGCATTGCGCAACTCTAGGATCTCAGCAATTACACATACAGAGTGCATGCATCATAGCGTTGTGTTTCTAGAACGGCTTCAAAATTCTGCAGAATAGAACATAATCGTAAATTATCCATACTGCTTGTCATTGTTTATAATAATAACAACCACTTTCCAACAAAGATTTTTGTCTCACTTGAAGGTTCTTGGTACAATATCCCCACCATAGACCTCTTAACGCCAGCCGCGTTTCTCGCCACGCACCAATATTGACCATAGTCTTCGGTATTAACTCCTACGATTACAACCTGGCTGCGACCTCTTTTAATGTCTGTCATAACTTTGGCTCTTGGGTTAGATTGAAGGAAATACGAATCATTATCCTTTGTCCAACTGATCTTTGGTTTAGGATACCCAGTTACTTTGCAGCTGAATGTGACGTTGGAATGAATAACAGCACTTTGGTTTTGAGGGTCTTCAACAAACTGGGGGCCTTGAATAGCTGCCATGGAAAAACAAAAGAAACCCGTAAATATTTACATATAATCTGTGTTTTGAGAGATGCAAATTCTGAAATTGATTCTTAGTGATTGATCTCAGTATTTAGGTAAGTTAGAGGATTAAAGATTCTTCAGCCAAAACGACAAAAAATGGGAGGTTTTTTGGTCAAAAACGAAAGGAGATAAAAGGAAAGTCACAAGGATTTGTGGAAACCTGACTAAGCACTATGACTCCCTCGCCAAACAGATCGGAGAGAATGACTTGGGTTCTGCAGGCGTCTTGCAATCATATACTCTAGATTGAACTATGTTTACTTGGGCAGGTATGTTTACGTACCTTTCACGTATGGAATATTCCGTGATTCGCGCGGCATGCAAGTGCTCTCAAGAAACCGAAAGATTCAAAATGTCACCACGTAGAAACTATTTTTAACCTTTTAACTCCCAGAAGTGATTAGTATGTAAATTTTCCTTATGATATCAATACATTGTCCGTACATTGTCTTTATGTAACCCCAATTTCCCTAATGTACAAGGAACCGTACAGCAGCTAGAAAGGAGAATTACTAATTAGATCTTGGGGGTTAAAGGGTAATATACACACATGCGCACCGACCGTAACTTCTCACCTATAGTCTCCGGATATAATTGGGCTGTCTTTGACGTCTTGGCTCCAGCACTGTTCTTACCAATACAGTGATAATTGCCGTAGTCATCTGCCGTTATTCCTGTTATAACAAGCTGGCTTTTTCCCTTGTTGATATCTGTTATAGTCTGTACCCTCGGATTGGCTTGTAAAATTTGTGAATTATTTCCCTTGGCCCAAATTACTGTTGGTTTAGGATTGCCGCTGACGTGGCAGGTGAACGTCACGTTGAACCCAGTTCTCGCACTTTGATTTACTGGAACAACGTTTGGCCTAAGGATTCCTAAACAGAGCAAAATGTAACATGGAATTATTAGTAACAAGAAGTCTGACAGCCACTTTATATTGGCCTTGATTTGATATAAATTATCAATTTTACGCACGCATTATCAGTCAACTGCTAATCAAGCATCTGAATGAATACTTGAACAGAGTTGAGACTATCTGACATTATCGGCTATCTCTCGTTCGACCGTAGAGAAGCGGTAGTTTCAAGGGTAAGTACTGACATTGACGCTAACTGATCAATTCCATTACTTGAGAAAGCTGAGCCCAAACCTCGGCGGAACAAAATGAGAGCATCCGCACGTCTCCTTGCATCTTTCAAAACGTGCGAGTTTAGTAATTTGGTGCTTGAAGGCACATTTATTCTTCAATGACTCTAAAATTGACTTTTTGATTTAACATACGAGGCCGAAGTAAACAGGACATTTTCCTTACCAACGGGCCTATGAATTTCTTGCCTCTTCATGGTGCAGAGGGAAAAACGATTGCTAGCTTGGCAAGTGTAATGGCGGCTGATTTTTGCCAGGGCATCAAGTTCAAGCGTGCAGTTCATAACAGTAGATAGTGGCAAGCCTGCTTTGCATTCACGCAACGGCTTCCGTTGCGCATTAAACCATACTATATGGCTTGGTCTGGAATCACTGTAAGTCGTCCATCTTAAGTCGTTGGTCAACCTTGCTGTACAAGTCAAATTCTGAGATGAACCAAACGTCCATGGTGACGGAGAAGTGGAGATTTCAACTAAAGGAGCACCTTAAAAAAAAAAATAAAAATATATATATATATAATGTTGGCCGGCGGAATGACACAGGCACTGCTGATAACTCAGTGAACATTAAAATGAACAGAGACTTCAGTCGACCACCGAGGGTTTTTGCTACAACGAGAACAACAACTGTGGGCTTTGGGTGGCCCAGATGTAGTTTCCCTCAGAGAGGGCCTAAGTACAAGCGATGGGCCAATAACGCTATTAAGAAGAAAACTTCCCTTGTTAAACAAATCCCCCGTGAGTCCTTTCAAGTGATCTTAGCAAGAGTTAGCATACACAGGCCGCCCAATCTTACCAATTATCACAGCAGTTTAAAACCCTGGTTACTTTGCAGTTCGGTCTGTTGTCTGAACCCACGACTTTCTGGTCAGCGGACCAATTCTCTTACAGCACAGTTAAGCATCATTAATTTGTTAGCAGTACTTGTTGCTTGTTTGCTGTGAATTAATTAACTTGTTAAAGGAGCTCCGTCATGCTATTTCGGTCCGCTGTAAAACTTTAAACTAGGCCGGCGGTATGTTCAGTGTGAAAGATCCTGTCCCAAGTGGGTTTCGTGCGAGTGAGGGATATAAATTCTTGAGCGCGGACTGTTATGCCTGCTATGTTGGTGAAACCACCCGACAGTTTTCCACATGCAGCCCTCATTAAATCAGCAAAAGCACCACATTATTTTAAAACTTCTCTGTAATCATACATTTTCATGTTTTCTATTGTTATTACACTCACAGGCCTTCTCTGGGACCTTAAGTAAGATTTAAGGCGACTTAAGTAAAATTTAACAACAAAAAATTATCGCGACTTTGTGCGATTTAAGGCGACTTAAGGCAACTTTCAACAAAATTAATTAAGAAGTGTTGAACTGATATAACTGATGACAGTTCTAGGGGTGTATTTGAACCTCTTTTAAGGTAGTATAAATATAATGAGTCCAGTATTCAAGAGAACTGTGCACCCTGATAAACTTCTGGTCATTGCCTTTGTTATTTATCAAGACGCAATAACAATAACAGTGATAAATAGAGAATAGGATTGAACAATAAACTGGGGAGACCAATCATTGGCATAAACATTACTACAATCAACAACCAACCACAGTTAGTAAACAAGCTGAACTGTTTTCTTTGTTTCATGTCAGCGGTGAGTTATTACGCTGGTGACGAGCCGCATCTCCCTTCCAAATAAAGTTGGAGAAATAATTGAAAAAACTTTATGATGAACACCAAACTAACAGAAACATTGCATTCAAACAACAATTTGAGCTCTCTCTCAGAATAATAATAATAATAATAAAAACACAATAAGTTGTTATATTACAGATTATTAAAAAATGTCTCCCAATTTTTAGACTGCAAGCAGAGTCCCTCTTTCTTTCGATGGAAGATCTCGTGAGCGAGCGCGAGGCACGAGCGAGCGGAAATTGGAGCGAGCGGAAGTCAGCGAGTGGGAAGCGCGAGCGAGGCAGAAGAAAGAGGGACTGCATCCTTTTCTCTTTGCGACGTCTTTCAATACACTGTCACTGAAAAGAACTGCCTTCAGACCAAAATCGTTCGATTTGACCTGTTCGCCGATTATACTTTTCAACGGTACTATAAACCAAAACAGAACAACGTGCCTCCATCCTTTGAATCTTTAAGCATAACAAGACTCCAAACTCCGATATATCATGCTTTTCCCGAATCCCGTTGGAAGAACGGCCATCGAATCCTTTCCGTTCAGTAAAGACCCAATTCGATCGCTATCTTCTGCTCTTACTTCAAAACAATTCCTTTCAGCGATTCTTCTGTAGGCAACCACTCGATGTTGCCGCCACTTTGAAATCTAAGCTGTTATCTTTTGTCAACAGGTTGCCGATCAATGATTTATGCTGATCACATTCTTCGGACAGCCGGCTCATTGTCTAATTAGCCAATGGGAATTTTCCGTTGTCTGTGCAACGGGAAATTCTGAACGCGTCGCAAAGAGGAAAGGACACAGTTCCTCTTTTTTTTTTGGATCGCTCGCGCTTCGCACTTACTGACTTCAATTCCGCTCGCCCTAATTTCCGCCCGCTCGCGCTTAGCGCTCACCCAGAAGATCTTCGATCGAAAGAAAGAGGTACTGCTCGCGGTCTACCCAATTTTTGCCACTTGCCCTATCATTTTTTCCTTGAAAGCCGTGTAGTGAACACGCCTTTCCAACGACGTCCAGGAGGGCTTTTGTCATTTTCAGGAACCCAACCAAGTGTTGTTCTCCTGTTTCCGACAAGCAAAATACTCCGATGCCGTGTTTTGTACCGTACGCCAAAGTGCTCCGTAAGATCACCTGTTTTCCACATTGTCCGCTGGCTACTCGAGATTTTGAGGTGCAACTCAAAATATAAAATCGTATCTGCTTTGAATCGAAACCTTGGAAGAAACCTTTTCCGAAGAAACGTCGTCCGAAATGCCCGCGCTTTGACATGTTTCCAGTGGCAAGCGTTCCACTTGGGAAAACAAAATGAATTGTACTAAGAACAACACAATTTGAGCCCTAAAACCTGACATTACTGTCTCATTCCTTTCCTGGAAAAAAATAATGCGAGTTTTTCGTCGGCCATGTTTATTGCCCATAGTTCCTCTGTAGCATCAAGTTTGTTTCCAGCCTCTGCGCTGTTAACAACATGTTTAGCGTGTTTTGGTGGTGATTATTTGCTTGCATTTCTGCAAACATGCAAGCTGGTAGCCAGTCAATGCTTACAAATGAGACTGTGTCTCGCATTTTGAGAGATGCCAGTTCACACAGTAGTTCAGGGTGGGTTGTTAACGCCACGAAGAAAACCACGTAAGTCGTGTTGTGATCGAGGTGTTGACACACAGTTCCCCGAAATGCCTTGACCTTTTCGTGAGTACATTGAGTCTACTTTTTTGCCTTGCACCGCAATTTAACAGTGGTATTCGCGGTTTGGATTATATTGCAGAATTCCCTTCTTCCTATTGTAATTTTTACGACAATACACGGCGAGCAGTTGGGTTGGTACCATTCGTGTGAACTTACATATCAGACTAGTGATCATCGGTTGAACAGTCTCGATCTGACCACTGAAACGTTTTTCTCGTGATAGTGTTTTTGAAGATTGTTAAATTTTCACATTAACCAAGGGATTTTTTATAGCCTTTTGTTTATAATAATAATTATTGTGAAAGATATTGACATGTATAAAAGTTGCAAAATACATGCAAGGCTTGTGGAGATCATTGCTGAAAAATTGTTTATCTCAATCATGTTCATGTTCAAGGTGCAGAAGGGTTACGTAGGCGACTTAAGGAGATTTAAGGCGACTTAATGTCCCAGAGTAGGTCTTGTTACACTATCTATTAACCTTATATTTGTGCAATATTCCAACTGACGATGGCAGAGGAATCAATGAGTTCTTTATTATTGTACTTACTATTTTGAGGGCTATAATGGCATAGCTGACATGTAATTAAAGGAAGGACCAGGGTACAACATGTGACTTGCAACAGGACTCGGACCTCTGTACACTGCCGCCAGGAGGGTGTGGGCATCATTGAACTTCAGCAAATGGGTACTTGAGCTCCTCCACTTGGTCTAAATTGCGTTCTATAGAATGTCATTGTGAGAAAAAAAAAAAGAAAAACCTAAGCAAGCCTATCCTGTAAGCAATCAATTGTTGTAAAGGGGTGAGCTCAAATAGCAGTAAATTCAAGTTTATTAGACTCTGAAGCGAATGATACACGGTTCAACAGTTTGTTGAGCAACAAATGTTGCGGCAACTTGTTGAACGGAATAGAGCCAAGCTCTATATTCGTTCAACAACTTTCAACATGTTGAACGGCATATTTCAACGTTCAACATCACATGATACACTGTTCAACATTTGTTGAACAGTAGCTGCAACATTTGTTGCTCAACAAATGTTGAACCGTGTCATGGTGTTATAACTGATTAATGCAGTGGTTACGTACTTCCGTTGTGTTACGCAAGGATCATACGTACTATATATAGATCAGATCAGCCTTTTTCAATAGACACGTGCTATCGGAACCAACAGAACGAAGGATAGATTTTCTCAAGAGTGATCGAAAGAATAAGAGTTGAGATTGGAAAAAGAGGTATGATTTGTAGTTTTATTTGCATGTTCGATTTAGTTATGTTTTTAGTTCTATATTGTTCCTTGTGTTGTCAGTGATTTTCTAATATTGTGATACGCCCCCTGTAGTAATAGGCGTTTCGTTGTAATTATCTTTTCAGTTTTTACGTAAATCAAGCAAGTAATTAAAAAAAGTGGTTAGTTAGAAAGACTGGCCTGGTTTCTAGTAAATCCTCATCCAACAAATACGCGTCCGGAGCAGTAATAGAATAATTGGAATGTTTGAAGGACTCCGTCCGCTACAGGTATCATTCGCTTAACGGCTTGCAATGAACAAGGTTGTATCATGGCAATATGCACAATGAAATAGGTCATTTTCCAAAGGTAAACGAGAGGTTTAAAATATTGCACACATAAGAAGACCGGCTACGAGAAGTAGACAGAATTTATCTGAAAAATAAACTAGTACTGACCAAAACTCGGTCAGACGAAACTTCCGTCTTCAGGCTACGTTCATGTTGGACTGTTTTGGTATTTTGCACAAAACTACTCTGATGCTACACATTATCTCACAGAAGAAGAAAATAGAGCGAGTCAACGGCTCGGCTGCACAATCTTGAAAACAGGCAGGAAGATGGGAGTATGAGCCATAAATGACCACACAGAACTATGACCTTTATATCGACTATGGACCATTATATTTCAACACACATTCGTCTTGTAGTGGAGCTGCACAAACCCGTGGTATCTTTCAGCCCTAGGCGGGGGTTAATTGTTTTCTAAACTTAAACAGCCCCTCAGTCAGCTAGTCATTGAACAAGCCGCTTTATGCCACATATGAATGCCGGATGACCAGTACTGTATGCAGAATTTGTTAGATAGTCTTAAATGAAAAACTTTGCATGAAATGTGTTTCTGACCGTCGGCTGCCGGTATTGGATTTTGTATTAGACTACAAGGGAACGCGATGAAATTGTTCAAGAAAGCAGCGTTTGATATCGTTCTAATAGTTCAATGTCGACGAACGGCGCGGTTTCATTCGCAGTAACAGGAAGAGAGAGATTCGAGACGAGCTACATTGGCGCGCGCCTTACATCTTGTCGCTAATTCACCGTCATTGTTCTCACCAAAGGTACATTGTGTGAAAAGAAAATGAAAGGGGTAATCTTGACGGCCTAGTTTAACTGCAAATAATGTAATCAGCAATAAGCTAACTAAATACAATTCATAATACGTTTATGTTATCGGAAAATTATTAAATAATTTTCCGATAACCTAATAGGTTAGTGAGATTTGAATGATGTTTTTAGCCAAGCTTTGACTGACTGAAAATGAAATTGAGACGATTGGTCAAATTATTGCTTATGTTCTGATGTTCATTTTCATCGACGCAGCAAAATTACCCACGACAAAGTTTGAACTTTTGCACTTTTATCCGCGTGCCTAAGAGTTAATCTATTTACTAAAGGGCAACAGACAGTGGCGCTTGCAGCGACAATAATAATACTGCGAGATCATTGCAGAGTAAACTGTCATATGAGGAGCGACGATCGCATGTCCGACGAACTATGAAAACTTAATCTTACCAAGCTCTTAACGTTTGCTGACAGATCCAGATGAAAAGTCCACCGCGAAAGAAAATATCAGGTCGACGGCCAGGATCTTTCCAGCTATCGTTTCAAACTTGTACAACAATGACGGTCCAAGCAAGTTGAATCATAAATCCCGGCAAGCAACCGCGACGGCAAGAAGGAAGTTCAAAACATGGGCGTTGTACAACAAAGGCATTTATCATACTTTAGTTTTGTCAAAAGCTATTTTTTCCTCCTGAGATTATTTCACTTTCCAAACAAGCCGGTCACAGACGTTACAGACAATTCAAAGCGTCTCGTGATTTATATCGTGACAAACGCCAATTTGATAAAAAACGTCCGGTTTTTCCCAGAATGGTTAAAGGCACTAAGTCACGACGATTTTGTCGTTTTGGATCAATTCTTTCCAAAAACCGTTACTTGGAGCTTTTATTACAAACAGTGTTCCTGATAAACTATGAGGTGGGCATCAAATTAATTTTATCAAAGAGAGCAATCCATAATAAGGTTTTTGGTGTTTTTTGTCGATATACCATCACTGAAACTTGAAAAAGTTGGCCCAACCTCTTCAAGTTTCAATCCATTTTCATCCCGGCTTGCCGCATTGGAAGCAGCAGACGGCAGGAAACAGTTTAAGTGTCATAAAAGTCTTAAATAACAAAACTAGACCATTTTTGTTGGACCTCAATTGACGGCAAACATATTTTGAGCTTTAAAAAGATGCTAAAATAGCGTGACATAACCTCTTTAACAACGTGCTTTCAACCTCTCACTCCGTCAGTGGCGTGACCGCTCGCAAATAAGTAACACAATTCGTCACAAGGGATTTTAAATTGACTTTTAACAGATTTCCCGTTAAACATGAGTCGATTTAAACTACAGGGTTACCGAGGAACACAAGCAATATTTTGGATGCTCATTTGAGAACTTCAATCCCGAACCTCGATAATCGATTCTTGGAAACCATACCAATCATGATTGTGCTCGTTGTTGCAGACAGTTCGCCTTGATTAGGCACCGTACCGTAATCAGTCCTGTAGGCCGGGGGAAGGGTAGCTAAAAAAAAAAAAAAAAAAAAAAAAAAAATGAAAACAAAACAAGACATTGAAGGGGCAAAATCGACGAATTTACAGGGGAAATTTCCCTATAAGCAGAACGCGGTTTGTTTACAAGCACCGGTATTTGGGACAGGGAGGCTAGCCTCAGGGGCACGAAACGACCAATTTGTTGAAAAATGTATTATTATACCCCAGTTAATAAAACTAAATGTTATTCAGGCATTTTTAGGTCTTTCTTAATATTGCTGGGAAAAAAATATCTGTTCCTTTTTGCCAGCAAGACACACAAGATATTTCCCAGCCAGCTAGATAAAATTGGTTGGTTTCCCAGCCAGGTGCAAATTGAGCAACCTGCCCAACAACAAAAAAGACAATTTCTTACGTCGTAAGCCAAATTGGGCGTGGCAAAAGGCTTCAAATCAAGCCTTTCACTGGGGGGGGGGGGGGGGAAGAGAAGGCAAAAATATCTCACAACAATCCAGATTTTGCCAGCCAGCAACACTCACACTGCTACCACACTTCAGTAATTACCAACCGAAACCGTCAGCAGAAAGAAATTTGATAACCACCTCCGGAAAGTAACTGATATTTTGCCAGCCAGCACAATACCACGGGGGAACAGATAAAGTGAGGAACAGCTTCGTTTTGTGCCCCTGTAGCCTCGGGATGTTGCTATGAAGTCTGAACATACGAAACAGGAAGAGAATTTGACAGTTAAAGAACTACGACAAACTTCCTAAATGTATCTTCGTTGATACGTTTGCTTATAGCCGCTTTCAACCATCCTTAACATGTTTAGACTTTTGGAATATTTACTTGGTGAAAAAAGCTAATTACTTTCAACTCCGCAGACAAGATAACACCTTTTATAAGGAGCTCATGAAACGCACCCCAGCGTCAAATGTTGTGACATTTATCTGACCTACTTTGTGATTATTCAAGTTCCTACATGCACTTTGTGATTATTTCAATCCGTCAAACTTGGTTTCGGCAGCGTGCCTTAGTTAGTCACGGAAGTGTTTAGATCTTACTTGAAGTAGAGATTTGAATTTTGCTTTTTACGCGGAATGGGAAAGATCCCACGTTGAGGTTTTGGGGCTACATTCCTTTGTTTTAACTGGGTTCAGAGAATGTGTTCCCTTGGGACGTTTTGACTTTGTTGGCGATTTGGTTGGCTGTGAGTATTGTTTTTTTGAGATTAATTGTTGAGTACTTTTTTGATAGTCTAATAGTTGGTTTTGCTGAGTGTGTTTGTTTGCTTTTGTTGTTTGGGGAGTGTAGTCTTGTGTTTGGGAGTATTATTGGGTATGCGTTGTTGTATGTATAGTTGTTTAAGTTAACACAGCTTTCAAACTTTGTATGTGATGCACGGAGGAAGACGTCTGGGTATTTTTTTTCCTGTTCTGGGTGGATTGTCTGATCGAAAAGCAGCGTCAACGATGCCGTTGCGAGCTGATTTACCGCATTCGTCAGTGAGTTATTAATTGTGATTCATATGCGTGGCTTTCGTGAGGAATTATGCATGGAGGAAGACGTCTGTGTACTATCTTACCTGTTTTACGTGGATTGTCTCATCGAAAAGCAGCATCAACATTGCTTTTGTGAGCTGATTCACAACAGTTGTCCGGTGTATATTGGTGATCTAAACGCTTGGCTTTCAAGCGGGATTACGTACGGAGAAAGATGTCTGGGTACTTTTTTTCCTCTTTTAGGTGGATCATCTCATCGAATAGCAACGTCAACATTTCTGTTGCGAGCTGATTTACAACTGTGGTCAGTGAATTATGCCTTCATACGTGGGGTTTTCAAACAGAAATCGTTTCAACGTTTCTTACGACCACAAGCATTACATCAGTTGATGTTTACAAATGAGACTCGTTGCCTATTGTGGACTGTATGACTTTGGAATTTTGACCAGCCCATACAATTTGAAATGCTCTGTCCGTTGTGGCTGCGAATAAATGGATCTGGAGATGGTGACATATCTTTGAATCCCGATGGCGGGGTTGTATTTGCAACTGTGTCGATGGTGACAGTATCTTCGAACCCCGATGATGGGGTTTTATTTATATCTTTGTTTTACGACAAAAACATGTTGCACGATCTCTACCTCCCGTTTGTGAGAGATTTTCAAAACCTGTCGTAAACAATGGATAAGTGTATATTGTTCTGAACAACGCAATCGGAAGCAATGCAGAAATCGCGAGCCTTCAAGGGTAAAAATAAAGAGAATTACACAAAAGTTGCGGAAAAGAAAGGCCCGTAACGAAACAAAGAGCTCGCTCAAGAAACGTTTTAACCTCAGTCAAGAAGTACAAGCTGGTCGTCAGTTATGTACAAAGCCACTCTTGTTCAACTTTTGCAATGAGCTAATTGTTTTTTACGTATGCAGTTTTTAAGGATTCTCTAAGAGATATCAATAATTTTTTTATTGTAATGAGTTTTTTCAAGCTGTGTTAGATACATGGGTACAATTAGAAAACTATGATGTACACGTAGAAATGGTTGTGGTTCGAGAACTTGTTTGCGCTTAATTGAGGCAACAATTTGCAACTTACTTGCTACAGTTGGAGAAAACCGAAAAACACCGCAATGAAAATAGAGCTCCCGCAGTCCTGCATTCCCGGAGTTGGAGAAAAACGAAAAAACATCGCGATGAAGCTAGTGCTCTCGCACTCCCGTTAGTATTCCTGAACTCGAAGCAAAATGAAACTGACAGAGTAATGAAATAACTGCTACCGCAGTCTTGCATTCCCAAATGCAAAGTTAAATGAGAATGAAAGTGAAGCTATTGTTGTTTGCGACCTGTCTGGCCTTCCGTCTGGACGGAATTTGCTTGAACAGTATTTAACCGATTTCAAAAACTGAGGTAAAACCAACAGGTGTAAATATTTTCTGCTACTTTTACGCAGAAGAAGACTTGACCGAAGGTTAAACCGGGATGACGTGATGGTTAATGATTGTCAATCCTGACGTTCGCTGACGTACCATTTGTAATGCTTCGTTTCGGTCTCGTTCTTCATTTTTCGATCACTGGGTTTACCGTCTCGGCTGTATTTCAGATGATCTAATACAGATCATTTTAACTATCCCGTAAGCAGTCATCTCCAACATTGTTCTTGGGTGTCCGTTTGTGGGAATAATTCACGGAAACGGATAACAAACATTTTTTCCAATTCCAGAGGATGTCCACTTACAACACTATTGAATGTTATCGTCACTGCAAATACTTTCAACGCATCCCACGTGAACGTAAACGTAAACGTAAACGTCTTGTTTACTCGAAAAAATGGGTTGTACGCGTGAGACTGTTTTCATTCTTACGTTCCAGAGGAGGCAACTCTCTGCGTTGTGGGTGGAAATGGAATGTACCTGGCAAGATAAATCGACGACAGTAACCTATCAGTACTCAAGAGGTGTACAAAAGAGAAAAAAACTAAAATAAAATTTAAGAAGTTGCGCGACCATCGAAAAGCTAAATTCTTAAAATCAGTTTAGACCGAATAGTTTCGTTAACAAATAGATTACGCTAAGGGCCACGCGTGTTACTCTGCTAGTGCGTGAATATGATGTCAAAACGGGATACAAACGACTGAAGTACGCCTCGAGACGCAGACGAACAGCGTGGCTTATATATGTTCCTTCTATTTCAATGCTAACGTCCTCCGTGCGTTATCAGAGCACAAGCACTGTCAAATGGTTCTGTTTGTGTTATACTTTGCTGTTTGACTTTCTTTGACCAATCAAGTACTTAAATAGCAAAGTCCTCCTCAATCAAAACGCATGGTTTAAATCATTCATTGTGTAATATAAATTTACAATCGAAGGCACTCTTTAGTTCCGTCCGAATCCATACTTTACAATTCATGTAAGTTGAAATCAGTGAGGTTTTTGAGTCTCGTAACTTTCCAGTAGAAAGCATTCATTAGGAGCTGGTCATATGGTTCGATGCAAATGAGCAAATCTGATGACAGGGAATGCTGATATTCAATAATTATAAAAGAATTTTCTTTTTGAAAATTAAATATCCTTTGATTTGATCCTGCACTAGGACTGAGTATCTTTTCCTACGAATTCAACTAATTTGTTGGCTTTCACATCGCAACTGTTAGTACTTTATTTGAGGGATAAGAAAGATTTACACAGGCCTGGTTCATTATTTCCTTATAAAACATAACACCAAAACTTACCTCGGCACAGGTCTGTCCTAGGACCCACCAGCCGCACTCTGTCAAGTTCTTTCGCCCTAGTGGATGGAGACGGAGTATCGATAGTGTCGTAAGGGTTCTCGGTCGTCATCGCTTGTACTGCGGTAACCTCCAATTGTGCATCTTCAGCTTCCAGTGACATATTTTCCGCGAGATCAGTTGACTGAATGGGGACAATAGTGATGCCTGTGCCAATTGCCTTGAAAGAGAAAATACTAAATGTCTGGAAAGTGGTCGTGACTATTATACAAACTTGGGACCTATCATCATAAAGCAAGGCTACTAGCTGCTTCTGCTTATAGCCCCCTACCCTCGTCCTGAGATCCATTCATTCCTTTATAGTCCCCCCCCTCCCACCCCCTCCCAACCTGGATAAGAGAGCTTCGGTGTCTTCTGTGGCATCTTTTCTCTCCTATTCAAACACGATGAACGGATAAAGTTCGTCTCCTAACCTGGTTCGTTTGTTACCTAGTACTTTATGCACAAACATGCCGTAAATGTTCTTTGAAGAGTATATATTCAGCGTTGTGCAAAAATAAATAAATAAATAAACTAATAAGATGTATAGACAAACAAACAAAGGTAACAAAGGTCTGTAACAAATTCTTCTGACATTACCGTAGAAAATGTATGAAAAATAGTGTGGAGAATGTACATGCTGATATTAGGGTTTAAATGGTTAATAGATGGCAGATAAAAAAGCTGGTGATATACCTCATTAGGACGTCTTGACCGACGATAAAAAACCAAGGCAATGATGGCACAGATAATCATCGGTACGAGAATTGAAGGTATTATTATAGCAATTCTTTTGGTGTTTGAGCGTTTGGACGTGGTTGGTGCCAGCACTAGGTGTCCGGCTGTTGGAATGGAAACTGAAAAGAGAAAGTATTATCACATGGTTAAATAGTGTACTGACGCCCTAACAGGCTGGAAATTATTATTATTATTATTATTTGTTAGCATGAAGCACCCCGTACAGGTGGCTTGAAATGGGGTATTGGAAGTCTGTCTTAGTTTAGCTTTTGTGAAAGAACGTTAAACGCTACTTCAAGTCTGTCGTTGATCAAAGCCCTCGCAAAAAGATGATCGCTCCACAGACACCAAATACTTATTGTCTTGAACGAGCTAATGCTGAGAATGTCTCACCAGCAAAGATGGCGAGGTTAGGAAACGAACTGTTTAGCCTGTAGACACAGGAAAATATGTGGTTGTGTGCATACTGTTAAGTTTAAAACGCCCGTTTTTTTCTTTCTTATCTTGTTGCGAATTTTTTAGTCATTACAAAAGGTTTTTATTTCAGTAAAACGTGCTCCCGATACGTGCTCTTAAAACGTATTCCTGAAACGTGCTTATCGATAGTATTACGTTGGTCAGAAATTTTGCAGTTTCATGGTTAAAAGGCACGAACTAGCAAACGCCCTAAACATTTGCACGTACACCAGTGTTATAAAGGCGACTTACAAGAAATATAACCGATTAGTTACCTCGCAAGTACCGTGCTACGATCATCAGGATCCGCTACCTGCAACTTCAGCTACCTTTTTTGGTGCGAGTCGTCAACCAAAGTAAGTTACTTTTTATGATATTTTTGGCCAAAGAATTTACCCGTTTTACAAATTAGTTTCTTCTAAATTGTACTCTTATTATTTGATTCAATTGAATTTACTTTCTCTATTGTCGCCGGAATTCATTATTTTAATAGCTTTACTATGTTATTGGGAGGTATATGACCTCAATATCTGTTGGTCTCAAGTATCAATTACTACGTTTCCTTGTGTTAAATTATTAGTAGTTCCATTGTTGCCAAGGCTGTTATCTAAGTTAGATTGTATTTTTAACTATCACTTTTCAGTTCGAACCTACTCCAATCGACTCCAACTTGCCACTACTCCTATTTCTACTACCTTTACCACCGCTACGTTATCGTTACTTTCTACTGTCAACACTACTTGTAACCTCGTAACTACAACTGTGATTAAATGGTTTTGATCATTCTATCTGAGTGGAGTTCGGATTGTCTACTGCCTCGCACCGCGCGATCCCTGTGATTGTTGAAGGTCGTGAGCATTGCGCAACTCTAGGATCTCAGCAATTACACATACAGAGTGCATGCATCATAGCGTTGTGTTTCTAGAACGGCTTCAAAATTCTGCAGAATAGAACATAATCGTAAATTATCCATACTGCTTGTCATTGTTTATAATAATAACAACCACTTTCCAACAAAGATTTTTGTCTCACTTGAAGGTTCTTGGTACAATATCCCCACCATAGACCTCTTAACGCCAGCCGCGTTTCTCGCCACGCACCAATATTGACCATAGTCTTCGGTATTAACTCCTACGATTACAACCTGGCTGCGACCTCTTTTAATGTCTGTCATAACTTTGGCTCTTGGGTTAGATTGAAGGAAATACGAATCATTATCCTTTGTCCAACTGATCTTTGGTTTAGGATACCCAGTTACTTTGCAGCTGAATGTGACGTTGGAATGAATAACAGCACTTTGGTTTTGAGGGTCTTCAACAAACTGGGGGCCTTGAATAGCTGCCATGGAAAAACAAAAGAAACCCGTAAATATTTACATATAATCTGTGTTTTGAGAGATGCAAATTCTGAAATTGATTCTTAGTGATTGATCTCAGTATTTAGGTAAGTTAGAGGATTAAAGATTCTTCAGCCAAAACGACAAAAAATGGGAGGTTTTTTGGTCAAAAACGAAAGGAGATAAAAGGAAAGTCACAAGGATTTGTAGAAACCTGACTAAGCACTATGACTCCCTCGCCAAACAGATCGGAGAGAATGACTTGGGTTCTGCAGGCGTCTTGCAATCATATACTCTAGATTGAACTATGTTTACTTGGGCAGGTATGTTTACTTACCTTTCACGTATGGAATATTCCGTGATTCGCGCGGCATGCAAGTGCTCTCAAGAAACCGAAAGATTCAAAATGTCACCACGTAGAAACTATTTTTAACCTTTTAACTCCCAGAAGTGATTAGTATGTAAATTTTCCTTATGATATCAATACATTGTCCGTACATTGTCTTTATGTAACCCCAATTTCCCTAATGTACAAGGAACCGTACAGCAGCTAGAAAGGAGAATTACTAATTAGATCTTGGGGGTTAAAGGGTAATATACACACATGCGCACCGACCGTAACTTCTCACCTATAGTCTCCGGATATAATTGGGCTGTCTTTGACGTCTTGGCTCCAGCACTGTTCTTACCAATACAGTGATAATTGCCGTAGTCATCTGCCGTTATTCCTGTTATAACAAGCTGGCTTTTTCCCTTGTTGATATCTGTTATAGTCTGTACCCTCGGATTGGCTTGTAAAATTTGTGAATTATTTCCCTTGGCCCAAATTACTGTTGGTTTAGGATTGCCGCTGACGTGGCAGGTGAACGTCACGTTGAACCCAGTTCTCGCACTTTGATTTACTGGAACAACGTTTGGCCTAAGGATTCCTAAACAGAGCAAAATGTAACATGGAATTATTAGTAACAAGAAGTCTGACAGCCACTTTATATTGGCCTTGATTTGATATAAATTATCAATTTTACGCACGCATTATCAGTCAACTGCTAATCAAGCATCTGAATGAATACTTGAACAGAGTTGAGACTATCTGACATTATCGGCTATCTCTCGTTCGACCGTAGAGAAGCGGTAGTTTCAAGGGTAAGTACTGACATTGACGCTAACTGATCAATTCCATTACTTGAGAAAGCTGAGCCCAAACCTCGGCGGAACAAAATGAGAGCATCCGCACGTCTCCTTGCATCTTTCAAAACGTGCGAGTTTAGTAATTTGGTGCTTGAAGGCACATTTATTCTTCAATGACTCTAAAATTGACTTTTTGATTTAACATACGAGGCCGAAGTAAACAAGACATTTTCCTTACCAACGGGCCTATGAATTTCTTGCCTCTTCATGGTGCAGAGGGAAAAACGATTGCTAGCTTGGCAAGTGTAATGGCGGCTGATTTTTGCCAGGGCATCAAGTTCAAGCGTGCAGTTCATAACAGTAGATAGTGGCAAGCCTGCTTTGCATTGACGCACCGGATTCCCTTGCGCATTAAACCATACTATATGGCTTGGTCTGGAATCACTGTAAGTCCTCCATCTTAAGTGGTTAGTCAACCTTGCTGTACAAGTCAAATTCTGAGATGAACCAAACGTCCATGGTGACGGAGAAGTGGAGATTTCAACTAAAGGAGCACCTTAAAAGAAAAAAATTATAATGTTGGCCGGCGCAAATGACACAGGCACAGCTGATAACTCAGTGAACATTAAAATGAACAGAGACTTCAGTCGACCACCGAGGGTTTTTG
>OX419340.1:33414808-33427308 GCA_948470475.1 Galaxea fascicularis | reverse complement strand
GTTTCAAATACATGCAAGGCTTGTGAAGATCATTGCTGAAAAATTGTTTATCTCAATCATGTTCATGTTCAAGGTGCAGAAGGGTTACATAGGCGACTTAAGAAGATTAAAGGCGACTTAATGTCCCAGAGTAGGTCTTGTTACACTATCTATTAACCTTATACTTGTGCAATATTCCAACTGACGATGGCAGAGTTCTTTATTATTGTACTTACTATCTTGAGGGATATAATGGCATAACTGACATGTAATTAAAGGAAGGACCAGCGTACAACATGTGACTTGCAACAGAAGGACCTCTGTACACTGCCGCCAAGAGGGTGTGGGCATCATTGAACTCTTCAGCAAATGGGTGCTTGAGCTCCTCCACTTGGTCTAAATTGCGTTCTAAAGAATGTCATTGTGAGAAAAAAAAAAAAAAAGAAAAAAGAAAAACGTAAGCAAGCGATTATCCTGTAAGCAACCAGTAACTGTTGTAAAGGGGTGAGCTCAAATAGCAGTGAATTCAAGTTAATTAGACTCTGAAGCGAATGATACACGGTTCAATATTTGTTGAGCAACAAATGTTGCGGCAACTTGTTGAACGGAATAGAGCCGAGCTCTATATTCCCTGCGTTCAACAACTTTCAACATGTTGAACGGCATATTTCAACGTTCAACATCACATGATACACTGTTCAACATTTGCTGAACAGTAGCTGCAACATTTGTTGCTCAACAAATGTTGAACCGTGCCATGGTATTATAACTGATTAACGCGGAATAGTTAACAGTGGTTACGTAACTTCCGTTGTGTTACGCAAGGATCATACGTACGATTAGCCTTTTTCAATAGACACGTGCTATCGGAACTAACTAGAACGAAGGATAGATTTTAATAATAATAATAATAATAATAATAATAATAATAATAATAATAATAATAATAATACATCTTATATAGCGCATCTATCCATAGCAATGATCAGTGCGCTTAGAATAAAAATATAGATAAAAATTAAGACTAAAAATAAAAATATATACATGTAGAAAAAATAATGGTCAATGTCAAAAGTAACTATGTTTAAAAAGGTACGTCTTGAGCTTCTTCTTGAAAATTTCGATCGACGTGGATGTTTTTAATTCCATTGGAAGAGAGTTCCACAAGCGTGGGGCAGCTACGGAGAAGGCACGTTTACCATAAGACTCCAGGTTGTAATTAGGAGTTTCAAGCAGACATTTTTAACCAGAGCGCAGGTTCCTCTGTGGAGTATAGTCATTTATAAGGTCTTGTATATATTGAGGGCCAATTTTACTCGAGCTTTAAAGGTCAGGAGCAGAATCTTAAACACAATTCTATTATCGATTGGCAACCAATGAAGTTTCTTCAGCACTGGACGAATATGGTCACGTTTATTAGTACCCATAATTAAGCGTGCGGTACTGTTCTGTACATATTGAAGTTTCTGTAACAGATTCTTAGGAAAGAATAAGAGTTGAGATCGGAAAAAGAGGTATGATTCGTAGTTTTATTTGCATGCTCGATGTAGGGAAAGGCCGCAGATAGCCATGTGTTGTTTGGAGTGGTTAGGGAGATTATTTTAAGGTACGACGGAAAGCCGCAAGAATCTGGAACAAAAATTCATCTTCCAAATCGGCACCCTTAATCCCCACGGTATTAACGAACGCTTTTCATTTAACTAATGTATTCCTATTTTCACGTTGCCATGTTACCACCAATAGCGTAGCTCCTACTCCACTATAAAAACTACACACAACTCATAATTCCTCGATTCGCTCTGACGAAGGGCTAGCGCTCGAAACGTCAGCTTTTAGAATCCCTGTACGGTGGTCAATTTACATTTATGAACTCTGTTGATAGTACCAAAATCTTTGTAGTCATTGAACAAGCCGCTTTATGCCACATATGAATGCCGGATGACCAGTACTGTATGCAGAATTTGTTAGATAGTCTTCAATGAAAAACTTTGCATGAGATGTGTTTCTGACCGTCGGCTGCCGTATTGGATTTTGTATTAGACTACAAGGGAACGCGATGAAATTGTTCAAGAAAGCAGCGTTTGATATCGTTCTAATAGTTCAATGTCGACGAACGGCGCGGTTTCATTCGCAGTAACAGGAAGAGAGAGATTCGAGACGAGCTACATTGGCGCGCGCCTTACATCTTGTCGCTAATTCACCGTCATTGTTCTCACCAAAGGTACATTGTGCGAAGAAAATGAAAGGGGCAATCTTGACGGCCTAGTTTAACTGCAAATAATGTAATCAGCAATAAGCTAACTAAATACAATTCATAATACGTTTGTGTTGTCGGAAAATTATTAGGTTAGTGTGATTTGAATGATGTTTTTAGCCAAGCTTTGACGACTGAAAAATGAAATTGAGACGATTGGTCGAATTATTGCTTATGTTCTGATGTTCATTTTCATCGACGCAGCAAAATTACCCACGACAAAGTTTGAGCTTTGGCACTTTTATGCGTGTGCCTATGAGTTAATCAATTTACTAAAGGGCAACAGACAGTGGCGCTTGCAGCGACAATAATAATACTGCGAGATCATTGCAGAGTAAACTGTCATATGAGGAGCGACGATCGCATGTCCGGCGAACTATGAAAACTTAATCTTACCAAGCTCTTAACGTTTGCTGACAGATCCAGATGAAAAGTCCACCGCGAAAGAAAATATCAGGTCGACGGCCAGGATCTTTCCAGCTATCGTTTCAAACTTGTACAACAATGACGGTCCAAGCAAGTTGAATCATAAATCCCGGAAAGCAACCGCGACGGTAAGCAGGAAATTCAAAACATGGGCGCTGTACAACAAAGGCATTTATCATACTTTGGTTGGCATGTACTAAAACCCGAAACACCGAAACGAAACCGCCGGAACGAAACAACCGGAACCACCGGAACCACCGAAACCACCGGAACAACCGAAACGAAACCACCGAAACCACCGAAACAGCCGGAACAACCGAAACGAAACCACCGAAACCACCGAAACAGCCGGAACAACCGAAGCAAAACCACCGAAACAACCAAACCATCCGCAAAAACAAGACGACAAGAACACGGAAAGTACCGAAAGTGATAAATTAAAACAGACTGTTTCGATTTCTGAAACATATGTTTCGTCTACAAATAACGGCAGATCAACTGAGATGGGTAATCTAGGTCCACAGCGCTCGCCTGAGTACTAAGGTGAGTTTATTTTAATAAAAAAGCATGTTTGTATTCATTCTGGATACGTATTTGGATAGCTTTGCAAAGATTGGTTTTTACGTAACGGTACTCAAACTGAAAACGTTTTCTTTTTTCCAATTTAGTAACCTAAGTAAAATTATTTAACATCGGAAGAGGGTTAATCGGAACAACTTTCTCATGACTTTCTGAATAAGTTAAAATTATGGCGGCAAAAAGAACCTGGGGACGATATGTAACTCCTTTTAACTGTATTTCCGGTAATTTCGTTTCGTTTCGGTTGTTCCGGCTGTTTCGGTGGTTTCGGTGGTTTCGTTTCGGTTGTTCCGGTGGTTCCGGTGGTTCCGGTGGTTTCGTTCCGGCGGTTTCGTTTCGGTGTTTCGGGTTTTAGTGCATGCCGAATTCAAAGCGTCTCGTGATTTATGTCGTGACAAACGCCAATTTGATCAAAAACGTCCGGTTTTTCCCAGAATGGTTAAAGGCACTCAGTCACGACGATTTTGTCGTTTTGGATCAATTCTTTCCAAAAACCGTTACTTTGAGCTTTTATTTTATACAAACAATGTTCCTGATAAACTATGAGGTGGGCATCAAATTAATTTTATCAAAAAGAGCCACCAATAAAAAGGTTTTTGGTGTTTTTTGTCGATTTAGCATCAAAACTTGAAAAAGTTGGCCCAACCTCTTTACGTTTCAATCCATTTTCATCCCGGCTTGCCGCATTGGAAGCAGCAGACGGCAGGAAACAGTTTTAGTGTCATAACAGTCTTAAATAACAAAACTAGACCATTGTTATTGGATCTCAATTGGCGGCAAACATATTTTGAGCTTTAAAAAGATGCTAAAATAGCGTGACATAACCTCTTTAACATCCGTCAGTCGCGTGACCGCTCGCAAACAAGTAACACACTTCGTCACACGGGATTTTAAATTGATTTTTAACAGATTTTCTGTTAAACATGAGTCGATTTAAACTACAGGGTTACCGAGGAACACAAGCAATATTTTGGATGCTCGTTTGAGAACTTCAATCCCGAACCTCGATAATCGATTCTTGGAAACCATACCAATCATGATTGTGCTCGTTGTTGCAGACAGTTCGCCTTGATTAGGCACCGTACCCGGCGTAATCAGTCCTGTAGGCCGGGGAAGGGTAACTAAAAAAAAAAAAAAAAAAAAAGTGAAAACAAAACAAGACATTGAAGGGGCAAAATCGACGATTTTACAGGGGAAATTTCCCTATAAGCAGAACGCGGTTTGTTTACAAGCACCGGTATTAGGGACAGGGAGGCTAAAATAGCCTCGGGATGTTGCTATGAAGTCTGAACATACAAAACAGGAAGAGAATTTGACAGCTAAAGAACTACGACAAACTTCCTAAATGTATCTTCGTTGATACGTTTGCTTATAGCCGCTTTCAACCATCCTTAACATGTTTAGACTTTTGGAATATTTACTTGGTGAAAACAGCAAATTACTTTCAACTCCGCAGACAAGTGTCACGAAATTTCTATTATTTACATTTTCGTCATTGTTTTTGTCTTTTTTGCATGTAGTTATTTAATCGTTTCTCATCATCATCTTAAATTCGTATTGTTAATTATTTCTAGTCTTTTCGTCGTATCTTTACCGAAAAAAAAATGTCACTAGTATGTTAGTAGTTATTGTCCTGGGAATTTGTGTGTAGTATTGTAAATTTCAATGTAGCCTAACTAACTATTATGATTCCCATCACTGTGTCTTTCATATCTTGTTGTGTAATTAGTATCTATTGTACATTTTGTATAGCGTTTTCTAGAATCTTCTTTGTAATTATAATATTGTAGGAGTATTTAAATACTCGTCAGGTTGTTTGTTTGGTGGTTGTTGGTTATTCTTGAAAGAAGCAGAAGGACTCAAAAGTTTTGAATTGTAAAGTCGAAGGAGAAGTCTTCTTTTCGAGTCACTGTCAAGAGCCATCGTCAGAAGCCAGTCGCATTGTCCATGACAGAACCCATTTGTCAGCGGCGGCGAGTTGTTGAAAGAAGCTCAAGGCGAAAAAAAGTTTAAAGTGCACGAAGTTGGCAAACAAGAGCGAAAATTAGAAGAAAAGGAAGGCGCCAGGGAAGAGAATTGAAGGAGAAGTTTGTGTGAACGGTGGTTGGCGTGGTAGGTTTGTCATAGCAGTTTGTTTGAACTTGGAGGAGTCGTCAAAGGTCAAGGAAAGAACTGAACTGTGTTAAGTAATCTAGTCTTAAATAAATAAGTACCTTTAGAAGAAGTAGTTCTTACGTTCGTAATTTTGTGTTTAATCTTCTATGTATTTTAAATTCATTAAATTTGTAGTATTACTTAGTCTTTTGGTGTGTTGCGGGTTTGCGGGAAGGGTTTTGTACAGTCATTTTTTTAATCTTGTCGTGCAAGGGAAAGATCCACGTCACAAGATAACACCTTTTATAAGGAGCTCACGAAACGCACCCCAGCGTCAAATGTTTTGACATTTAAGAACTGAATTCAAATTCATTAATATTATCTGACCTACTTTGTGATTATTCCAGTTCCTACATGCACTTTGTGATTATTTCAATCCGTCAAACTTGGTTTCGGCAGTGTGCCTAAGTTAGTCACGGAAGTGTTTAGATCTTACTTGAAGTAGAGATTTGAATTTTGCTTTTTACGCGGAATGGGAAAGATCCCACGTTGAGGTTTCGGGGCTACATTCCTTTGTTTTAATTGGGTTCAGAGAATGTGTTCCCTTGGGACGTTTTGACTTTGTTTGCGATTTGATTGGCTGTGCTTATTGTTTTTTTGATATTAATTGTTGATAAGTACATTTTTGATAGTCTAATAGTTGGTTTTGCTGAGTGTGTTTGTTTGCTTTTGTTTTTTGGGGAGTGTAGTCTTGTGTTTGGGAGTATTATTGGGTATGCGTTGTTGTATGTATAGTTGTTTAAGTTAACACAGCTTTCAAACTTTGTATGTGATGCACGGAAGAAGACGTCTGGGTATTTTTTTCCTGTTCTGGGTGGATTGTCTGATCGAAAAGCAGCGTCAACGATGCCCTTGCGAGCTGATTTACCGCATTCGTCAGTGACTCGATTCTTAATTGTGATTCATATGCGTGGCTTTCGTGAGGAATTATGCATGGAGGAAGACGTCTGTGTACTATCTTACCTGTTTTACGTGGATTGTCTCATCGAAAAGCAGGCTCAACATGGGTAACCCGAAAACACTGACCTCCGGTCCACGGACCCCTACTACGAACCGGTCCACGGACTAACCTTACGGACCCCTCTACGGACCACTCCCAAAATGGAATACAAAACAAAAAAAACAAAGATTTCACTTACTGCTTCTCCAAAAGATCACTTGTGTCGGCGAAATTTCAAGCATTATGCCGGGAAAATGTAACAGACCTAGGCTCAGTCTCGGGCGCATTTCAGTGTATTATAATGTCTTAAAGCTTTTTTTTCGGGGAGAAGAGATGCCAATGACACAAAGAAGGAAAGTTCTTACCTTCTGCTTGTGGCTTAATCGGGCTGCAAAAGTTGTGTTGTTCAGTCGTCGTAGCTTATTCCGCTAAGCTAATTGTGAAGCCTGGGACGAGTTCACTAACCCGCGAAAGAATCGGCCGAACAAAATGGCGAAGGAAAAGCACTCAAAGCAGCACAAATTTCGAGGCTTCCCGGAGATTTCCCGGTCTTTCATTTATACTTATAACCACAGCAAAGGAAATGGCAATGTGCAATGATTTAACTTGCGCCTGAGACTAAACGGAGCCCAGGTTTGTTACATTTTCCCGGCATAACGCTTGAAATTTCGCCAACACGAGTGCTCTATTGCAGAAGCAGTAAGTGAAATCTTGTTTTTTGGTTTTTTATTCAATTTTGGGAGTGGTCCGTAGAGGGGTCCGTAAGGGTAGTCCGTGAACCGGTCCGTAGGTAGTCCGCGGACCCGGTCCGTAGTGGGGTCCGTGGACCGGGGGTCAGTGTTTTCGGGTTACCCGCATCAACATTGCTGTTTGCGAGCTGATTAACAACAGTTGTCCGGTGTATAATGGTGATTTATACGCTTGGCTTTCAAGCGCGATTACGTACGGAGAAAGACTTCTGGGTACTTTTTTTCCTCTTTTAGGTGGATTATCTCATCGAATAGCAGCGTCGGCATTTCCCAGTGTCGCGAGCTCATTTACAACTGTGGTCAGTGAATTATATGCATTCATACGTGGGGTTTTCAAACAGAAATCGTTTCAACGTTTCTTACGACCACAAGCATTACATCAGTTGATGTTTACAAATGAGACTCGTTGCCTATTGTGGACTGTATGACTTTGGAATTTTGACCAGCCCATACAATTTGAAATGCTCTGTCCGTTGTGGCTGCGAATAAATGAATCTGGAGATGGTGACATATCTTTGAATCCCGATGGGGGGGAGGGGGGGGGGTTGTATTTGCAACTGTGTCGATGGTGACAGTATCTTTGAACCCCAATGATGGGGTTTTATTTATATATTTATATCTTTGTTTTACGGCAAAAACATGTTGCACGATCTCTAGCTCCCGTTTGTGAGAGACTCAGTTTAAAAGCTGTCGTAAAAAATGGATAAGTGTATATTGTTCTGAACAACGCAATCGGAAGCAATGCAGAAATCGCGAGCCTTCAAGGGTAAAAATAAAGAGAATTATACAAAAGCTGCGGAAAAGAAAGGCCCGTGACGAAACAAAGAGCTCGTTCAAAAAAAGTGTTCCAAAACCTCAGTCGAGAAGTACAAGCTGGTCGTCAGTTATGTACAAAGCCACTCTGACTTGTTCAATTTTTGTAATGAGCTAATTGTTTTTTTCAGCCGTTCCAAACAATGGTCCAGAAGTGGTAGAAAAATCGGGAAACGGAAAGTGGGAGCAAAGGTTATTGTATCAACCAGACAGAGTCAGTATGATTCACCTAAAAATGTTTACAAAAGTCCGAATGATACATTTCAAGTTTAACCTCTGTCGAGATATAGGGAAAAACCCTGGGCCTAGTTCTCGAATACATTTTATGGATTACTGCTGTACACAACCAGGCAAGTTTTCATGTGCAGTCGATTCATTCCTTGAACTTATGTCAGTGCAGTTTTTAAGGATTCTCTAAGAGATATCAATAATTTTTTATTGTAATGAGTTTTTTCAAATGGTGTTAGATACATGGGTACAATTAGAAAACTATGATGTACACATAGAAATGGCTGTGGTTCGAGAACTTGTTTGCGCTTAATTGAGGCAACATTACAACTCATTTGCTACAGTCGGAGAAAACCGAAAACACCACAATGAATCGAAACTAGAGCTCCCGCAGTCCTGCATTCTCGGAATTGGAGAAAAACGAAAAAAACTTCGCAATGAAGCTAGTGCACTCCCAAATGCAAAGTTAAATGAGAATGAAAGTGAAGCTATTGTTGTTTGCGACCTGTCTGGCCTTCTGTCTGGACGAAATTTGCTTGAACAGTATTTAACCGATTTCAAAAACTGAGGTAAAACCAACAGGTGTAAATATTTTCTGCTACTTTTACGCAGAAGAAGGCTTGACCGAAGGTTAAACCGGGATGACGTGTTGGTTAATGATTGTCAATCCTGACGTTCGCTGACGCACCATTTGTAATGCTTCGTTTCGGTCTCGTTCTTCATTTTTCGATCACTGGGTTTACCGTCTCGGCTGTATTTCGGATGATCTAATACAGATCATTTTAACTATCCCGTAAGCAGTCATCTCCTATATTTTTCTTGGGTGTCCGTTTGTGGGGATAATTCACGGAAACGGATTTTTTCCAATTCCTGAGGATGTCCACTTACAACACTCTTGGATGTTATCGTCACTGCAAATACTGTCAGTGCATCCCATGTGAACGCTACTAGCCTTGTTTGCAGGGTCAGGCCAATCTCTATCCTTGTCAATTCCCGCCTTGCGCATTGCATGCTGGGGACCATGTGCTTACACGGGTCGCCATTTTGAATAAAGTGTGTTGTTGTTGTTATCGAACAACTCTGTGAATTGTACATTGTTTACTCGAAAAAATGGGTTGTACGCATGAGACTGTTTTCATTCTTACGTTCGGCTTCACTCAGTTTTTCGACTTTTTCTCCTTTGTTTCTTCGCTTCATATTCAGCAATACACGAAACCGTACGACTAAGGCCCCGTTCAGACTAGGTGCCTGTGCCCGGTTTTCGGGAACGGGCACTAGTCTGAACATAGGTTTTCGTTGGTGCCCGCGCACATATCCTAGCACCGTGCCCGGGCACGGGCACTACCTCCAAGGGTAGTACTCGGGCACCGTTCTCTGGCACGGGAACTTGTCTGAACACGTTTTCATGTGTTACCGCGTTTTTTCCCTTGTTTCCCTACGATGCAGTCACCAAAATGGAGGCAATATAGCGGAGTACTAAAAAAGATAAACTGGGCACCAATCCTTCTGCACGAGTATGAACATCCTCGGTCCAGGGCACTGAGATGTCTGGACAGCGTCCTTTTTAGTGCCCGGGACGGTGCCGCGGAACGGGGCCTAAGTGATGGTCACGAGAACGGCCAAATAAGAAAAAATCATCAAGGTACTACAAAATACCGATGAAAGATATCACAAAAGAAGGAACTTGCTTTTGATAATGCTAATCGGGGTAGCGAGCGTCAAGGGAAAGAGGGTGACTTCAAGAGACCCGGGACTCGGCTCGGCTCAGGATAGAACTCGTCACTTTCATTTTGAACACCTGTAGCGTAGCATATGGGTTCGCGTTCTGTTAGTGGCGTGGTTTCACGGCAGAATTGAAGTGGAAAGTTGTTTCTGATCTCCAAGGTGTACAGACCATTAAACCAACTTTAAACGAGGCGAATCAGGTATTGCCGTACCCGGAAGAAGACAACCTTTTTACCAAGGATTATCTTCGCAAGACACTTGTGTGAGTGTAAGCTACAAAAATTACAACATGGCAAGCCTAGGGCTGAACTCGAAAACCTTAGGGTTCATTTTGGCACTAGGCATTTCCTTCCTTAACTATATATAATTTACAAAATTACTTAATATCTTATTATAAAAAAAGAAAAAATATATATAGATCTCTTGTAACCTTATTTCAAAAGGAAATGCAAATAAATTATTGTTATTGGTAACGCTATTCAAAAAGCGCCACTGACCCAGTATTGCAACCGGAGGCGCCTGCTTTGTGCTGTGTCCGAACAAGGTGCAATGTAAAGCAGACACTCCTTTATGTAGCTTGTATAAGGTGGTTGATATTTTATTATCACAACTTTTTGTTAAAATTAAGTCCTCTGTTCGATATTTCAATGGCTTAATACGACCTACGACCTACGACCTACTGAATCATTGCAGAGCAGACCCGGCTTCCCTTATATAGCTTGTATAGTGGTTGGTATTTTATTCTCACAATTTATCGTAAAAATCTAATAGACACAGGTTAATTAAAAGCTGTTAAAATTAAGTCCCCTTTTCGATATTTGAATGGCTCAACCTATTGAATCAATGAAGTGGTCTCTAAGAAAACATGCCGTAACTTGAAGTAATCTAACTTTAATGGTACTGACTCAGTACCAAGGTTATTATTCTGACACATCTGCAATCAAAACTACTTTGTTCAGAATAAAAAGCGCTTGAGGGTTCGGGTAATCAAAGGACGAATTGGTCACCAATGTAGTTTTCCCAGAATAGTCGCATCCCAGGTACAAAGTAAGGTAAGACTTGTTTCTGAACATTGTGTAACTCCAGAAGTACATTGGCTCAAACATGCTTTTGTCTGAGATAGGTACGCCAGGAATAATTTCCTATAATGACAGGAACGAACAATAGGATTGGTCAGTCGGTTTGCGTTCCAACGCAAACGGGCAAAGACTATACAATTAGTAAACAGGGGTAACGCAAGGACAAACACGAGCAGAAAGGTAGAATAGCACTCACAACTTGTCAGCATAAATTCTCTTTTCAAAACAGCCGCACGACATAGGTGTCTATTATTTTGGAAAATTTAATGAAACTGGCCATGCACACGCATGTGTCCCATTATGCATATTGCTTTTCGCTCGTGTAAACCAACCTTAAAGTGCCTGCATCCCCCAAACTTGTTGTTTCGCCAAAGTCAAATTTCAGCAACATATAACAGATATTTTACGTTAACTTCTTGCGATTTGACTACTAACAGGCTGCACAAGTTGCTTAAATTCGTCAAAATTGGTAGTTGTTCCTATCACGACCAAGCTAGGAAAGGCATGGGCCGGGTCTTTTCCTGAGATGACGTCACAAACTAGCCTCCAACGCAGACATCTTTTGGCTCGTCATGCAAAAAGATTGCGTGACGAGCCAAAAGAATGTCTGCGTAGGAGGCTAGTCACAAACTGCTTTGCAATGCAAAAATTCTTTGAAAACTGGAACGTACAGCAGTTTGTGACGTCATCTCAGGAATAGACCCATGGCCCTCACTAGCTCGGCCGTGAGTCAATTGACTTCTGGTTTTGTTTATTTTAAGGCGCATTGACAGTGAAATGTCGACGTTTGCTACAGGTGAAAAGATTTACCTTTGAGGTTAGAGACATTTTAAGCCGCCCTTTTAATTAATTAAAAAAATAAAGGGTATTCCAAACAAGTAAACATGCAACTCACTTCGGCTACTATATCATCACCCTGTCCGTTTCCTGCAGTAATGACATACTCTTTCTTTGTCACTTTATCTGTGAAGATAAGACTAACAAAATTCCTCGCCATACCACTGGTTTTCATAACAGCTGAAAATGAGAAAGAAGAATCAACTTGGTTTCCCCATCTGTTGTGGGGGTGGGTGGGTAAAATTTTCAAAATCTAGAAAAAGAGGGGGGGTGTTTTTTTAAATACAGTGGAATTGAGGAAGGGTGAACTTTCAGAATCTGTTATAGATAAGTTCAATTGAACTTTGTTTTGAGAATAATAGTAATAGTACAGCATTTGTAGTGAGCAAATTCCATAGCAACAACAAGTAGTCTACAACAACCTTCAAAAAATTTACAAAAATTTACCCCTAATTTACCCCTTCTCCGGGTCTCAAAGAACAGACAGTAATAAATAAAAAAAAGTTGTCCGGGCCGGACATTTGAAGCGGCAATTAGGCGAGGATACCACAAACATCCTTGAACAACACAACGAGTTTAATGACAACGTAGGAAATCGTTTGACATCATGAGAACCAGCGATGTCGACCTTTCATCTGTATTACTACCTTTTGACAAGCCGTAAAAACCTAAGAATTATGACAAACATTAGCCAGCGAATCGGAACTGAAAAAAGAGACTATCCAGCAACTCACCAT
>OX419340.1:33334808-33409808 GCA_948470475.1 Galaxea fascicularis | reverse complement strand
GAGGGAACAATTTGAAATTTTTGTCAAGATTTAGGTCAAAAGTGCCGCAGACAACTTTCTCTGAAGTGAAATATCGAGCTCTGTTTTCCCCCTCAGCCTTACTTCATACAAAGCGTCGTTAAAAGGAACTTGTCATAGCCCTGTGCCGGATAACACCTTCCTTTAGCAGACGTTTTTTGCATAACAACGCCTGTTTCTTTGGAATTCAAGCACGCACACTGGCATTGCGAGGATAGCTTAATCAGGAAGTACAATTAATTCAATTAACTTGGCCAGCACACCCTGCTAGTCTTAGAAAGAACACAAATATCAGCAAACTACCACCACGCCTTGCACGTAAAATTTTTGACACGATGATCTCTCCAATCCTGACATATAGCAGCGAGATATGGGGTGTATATTCAAAACACGATTTCAAATCTTGGGACAATTCACAGGTAGAAAAAACCCATCTGCAGTTCTGCAAACGTTTCTTAGAAGTAAGCAATAAGGCATCAAATGTGGCGTGTAGAGCTGAACTTGGAGGATTTCCTCTCAATATAGCTATAGATCAGAAGACAATAAATTACATTTATTATATCTCCAAAGTAAGAGCAACGACTCCATCGTTAAACAGATCTTTATAATGTCGGCAGATCTTCACTCTTCTGGTAAAAGTAGTTCCTACTCAAATTTTATGAGGATGGCCGAATTCTATAATTTTCCAGAATTTAACCCAACTTGCTTGACTGAAGCTAACAACAAACACTTTGTAAAATTAATGCGACAAAAGTATATCTTATATTGGCAACATACTATTCAACACTCCGAGAAACTAGAATTTTATAACACTTTTACTGAGAACGAATATATGCCTTCCTATTATTTAGGCTTTACAAGAAAACTAAATGGTAGGAAAAGATTAGTGAAACTACGAATAGGTAATCACAAACTAATGATTAAAACTGGTAGATACGATGAAATCTCAAGGTTTGATAGACTCTGCCCTTCTTGTGGATCGAATGAAGTTGAAGATGAAATACACTTTCTTTTTAGCTGTCCTAAATATTCAATTGTTAGGAACACACTGTTTACAGCAAAATAAAAAATCACCTACCAAATATCACCCAATTATCCCCTATAGAAACTACCAAGGAATTAATGAATTCTCCTGATTATTTTGTTAATATTGAATTGACGAAGTTCATTCTATTTTCCTTAGATTCGCGTAATAATATATTTAAATCAGACTGATGTATCTTTAATATTTTTTTCCTTCTTATTACATTATTATATTATATACGTGCTTTTGCAATACTGTATAAAGTTATGGTCATGCAAATAACGCTACTTGTTTTTGGTTCTCACCCCTCACAGCCCCTCACAGCTATCTGTCTCGGTCATTCACAGGCCTTAGGTTTTCGCGTTAATCAATGTATACACTCGGATTTTCGTAACTGAACCGTGGCCTAAAAGGTAAAGACTCACAATGGGGAAATAATAGTCCCAGACGTTTTCATAAGGGTCATAATTGCTGTTTTTGGCAGTCAAAAACGTCAGCTGGCATTTTCGGAAAGCAAATATTCCCCTAAAAAGTTCGTGGAAAGTTCAATTTAGCTAGCAAATTTGTTCCCTAAAATTTTCGGGCAATTAACATTTCAGCTATGGAATCCGAACAGATCAAATTCGTCCAGCTACTGGAAAGGTCACTTCAAACAGGCTTAAAAACGTCTTTTCACAGCTTTTGGTTGATTTGGCTCTTTGGGCGACCTGATAGGTGAGCAGTCATTTCAAACTGAAGCCAGCTTTGAGTTCATTGAACACCCGGTATAAAACCTCATTACAGTATAAGTTATAGTATCAACGCCAGTTCATCCGAGTCGCTGTAGCGGATCAAGATTTTCTTTTCATTCAAATGATAGAAGACAAATCGTGTTTCGGGGTGAAATGAATTTCATGCCGGGTAGCGCATGCGTGGACTCCATACTAGTTATTTGAACACCCTTACCCTCTGACTTGAACTGTCCCATCATGTAATTATATAAGCACAGTATGATGTCCTTTAACTAGGGCTTCCCTGGGATCGAGGAACGCCCGAATTATAATTTGGGCTTCGTTTTTTTACGTTTATTCACAAATCGCCCTCAAGCTTCTAACGCGCATGCGGAGAATGTATTATTACGATCGAGCCGTGGTTATGTCATTTGAACTTCTAAAGTGCATGCGTTAAGTTTAAAGACATGCGCAAAAAGTGTTACTACGAGCACATGGTTTTGTCAGTGGTTGTGCAATGGCATACAGCCTATGCAAAAATGGCTGAATTTCAATTATTCTTTTGTTCATATTGAGCCTCACTAACCTCACTTGGCATAACAAATTCTTTAGAATCTTTGTCTCAAAAACGAGGTTAGTGAGGCTATTTTGAATATGAACAAAATAATAATTTTGAGGACGTTCGTGTGAAAATCTTCCAACATTGATTTTCTTCTTTTACCACTTTAAGTAGTTATGTCACGGAAATGTAAAAAATAAATAAAAATAAAATAATAATAATAATAATAATAATAATAATAATAAAATAGAGGGGTATCTACTTCGTTTTGGAGAGAACACGCCCGGAAGAACTCTTAAATCTGAAAAATTGGGCTTCGTCAGCGAATAAGGCCACAAGCTTTGAAGTGAAATGTTCTCTGCCAAATAGTGTGTAAGTGGACCTATTAAGTGAATGTAGTCAACTGGCGAGGTTCCTTAAAGAACAAGTCGGCATTAGTGACCATATTTTCACGCGCCTTGCAGCCGCAAGATGGCAGGATTCGATGTCCCGTGGACAGAAATCTTTTAATTTTTTTAACTTCGCACATTGACGTTTTGTTCATTTTTGGACAATGTGGAGATAATTGTAAATAGAATATGTTTCTGGAAAGAAAAGTAGGGATTACCGACCATTTAAGAAAAAAACTGAAGGCGAAGGGAACGCAACAGCTACCATTCTTTTACTTGCTTAGCTTTCTTCCTCGGCACACGTGCTCGATGACTGACATGGCATGACCTTGCGACATGGATTTCCTGCGCAGTAGGGATGCGCGTGAACAATTAACGCGAATTTCCTTAAGGCAGCCATTTTTGCATAGGGTCCATACCCTATAAGGGGGAAAGATATCACTTTTCAACCCCTAAAAAGAACTGATAATGTATGAAATATGCAGTTAAAAAGAAAGAAGAATAAATAACCCAAGTTTTGACGCAGTTA
Organism: Galaxea fascicularis; assembly: GCA_948470475.1. Classification (NCBI taxonomy): domain Eukaryota; kingdom Metazoa; phylum Cnidaria; class Anthozoa; order Scleractinia; family Euphylliidae; genus Galaxea; species Galaxea fascicularis. The sequence goes on along the minus strand of OX419340.1, from coordinate 33,406,579 downwards.
CTAATAAAGCAGAGGAGAGTTCAGAAGTTCCAATTTCGATTGCACAAAACTCCGACGAAAACGTTCACAAAATACTTAGATACACGAAAAAGGAAGCCCGAATTCACGCAAATATGCGTTTAGTTCTTCATATAAAGGAAATAAAATCTGTTACGGTCAATGATCGTGTGTTTCCCAATAAAACAGTTAGTGTGGGGTCCCTCAAGGTTCACCTTGGCCCTCTCCTTTTTCTCTTACACATGAACTCATTCTCGTCTCAATCTACACAAATTCTCGCGTAGGTATTAATTTGCTATTTGCTCTTAAGCCCCAACTATTTAGATGACAGATATCCCTCTCACTTTACGCAACAGCCTTACCTTCAGCGGTAACTTAACAAAGATGAAGCTTAAATCATATTTCTTAAGCCTGAATTATATCTCTGAGCCACCAATTGTGAATGTGAAATTGAACTTCTGATTTTATACCTGGATTGCTGTCATTAGTTTTGGATTTCTATAGGTCTACAAGTACCCATCTTCTCTATCAGTAAGTTTATTAACTAGCTTTAATAGTCTACTGTTCTGAGTAAAATAGTCTATGTCTCTGCCCTAAAGCCATTGAAGCCCCTTGCTTTGGCCCCACTTATGATTCACTTTGTATGGTATGAAAAAACAATAAAGACAAAGATAAATCATCACGTAAATACAAAAGAGCTGGACAACAGTCGAACCAGCTCAAGCGTACCCCTGTAGATTATATTAATGAATTGATTATTTGAGAATTACCCTGGGTTTCAGAGGATATTTTTTCTTATCGATACTCATGGTTCGCGGCGAAGCCGCGTTAACGAGGCGCAAATAAATTATTGTATTGTATTGTATTGCAAAGCGCCGAGGAGAAAAAAATAACCTCTGGTTACAGGAGTACCCAACCTCATTTCCATGTGACAAATTAGTTCAGAATTTGAACTAGTTCGTTGATTGGTTCTTCAAAGGAAACAATAATTGGCTTACGGTGATTGGCTTACGAAAAGCGTGGTTTCCTAGCCGACATGAAACAAGAGCTAGGATTGGCTTAGTTAAAGCGTGGTTTCCCAGGCGACAGCACAGCAAGGAAATGAGGTTCATTATTCGTGTGACCAGAGGTTATTTTTTGTTTCCTTTCGGTGCTTCGCGCCGCGTCATTTCCCGCAACCAAACGAAAAAAATAACCTCTGGCACCCAGGGTATTTGAGAATTGAACCCGTTTGTAGTTCAGAGAATGCATTCATTTTGGAAACGAGCACATCAATATTCGAATCAAAATTGGCGGTTTTTGATTGGATTATACGAACAAGGGATGTTCCTTCTATGAAACATGTAGCTTGTTTACAAAATGGCGGCAAGAAACCAAGCAACACTGAACCGGCTACGGTGGTAACGACCTACGAGCCTGAAAAACCTATCTCTAACGCAATCAGAGGGGAAATTCTTGACTGGTGCAATCGTGGATTTTCGAAAACGCAGATTTCTCATGATTTGCAACGCCGGCGTACTGTCCTCAGAAAGATGGTTAGCCGTTTTCAACGGTACGGAACTTTGACTGCTTTTGCCCGTGGTGAGTGTGAACCAAGATATGATGTGTTATAGTGCAAACCAATAGCCTATGTTTGGAAGATAAAAAAAAGTCTTTCGTTGAAGGAATTCGTGATGAGTTTACTTTACTACCTGTTTCAGAAACCGAATTTTGGCTTGAACTTTGATCTGCTCATTTTTAAAATGAAAGCATTCTCTGAACAACCAACGGGTTCAATTTTTGAATACTCGATTCATTAATGGATACTACATGGGTACGCTTGACCTGGGTTGACTGTAAAGTTTCTGATCTTTTTACGGATTGAATAAATTCTGAAAATAGGTGGCATAGTACTCATAAATAACCAAAGTAAGGTTGAATGACTAATCTATACATTGGCTACAGATTCTGCCCTGGTTGTGAACTTTGTAGCCATGATTAATGAAGCCTCAATAAATCAATCTGGTTTTCCGAAGCCTTGGTATCCATTATGCGATAAGGTTGGAGCCAACTGGGTTGTACTTGTTGGCAATGAACAAAGCTCTTGTATCAGGATATCGAAAGCTGTCCATCGGCAACAGTAAAGCTTGGCCACTGGCATCACAAGCCAGATACATATACTTGTAATGAATGTTTTTCAAAAGAGTAAAGCTCCAGAAGTAGTCAGGTATAAATCTCATTTCGGTAGTTATATCCTTGGGACTAGCGTTGGTCATATCCTTCAAAAGAAGAATGGAAATTGATTAGTAAACGTCCCTTATTGGCTGAGTGTCTAAAACGAACAGCGTTACGAATAAAAAAGTGTTCCTAGTTTGCACTGCCGAGACCGTGGATTTTAAATTTTAAGCTGTGGGGGGAAGGGGAAGGAGGAAGGGCACCTTCCTATTTGTTTTCCTCCTTCAAGGCAGAAAAGCAACAATGACGCTCGCAAATCATGTTACACATTTACAACACAAGAAAGTATAGGCTTCTAAACTGAATTGTGCTTTTTGCATTCAATACCAGTTATTTAAAAACTGATAAATTTAATAAATGTGACTTTGTGCTACGACATATAACAGCGTGGAATTTATAACTTTACCCTTAATTTTCAGTAGTAATTTGGGTCAATGGGCTGGTTTTCGTTTAGCTTTACTTCACTCATTGACAGGTCGACCGGTACCGCTCGCAACTCTAACAACCGACAACGACAAGTAATCTTCATCATGAATCCCAGCGACCTTGTTCACGGTTACCGGCTTTTGTTGCCGCGTCTGAGGCCGGTTACATGTATTTGCCTGGAATTCTGATTGGATTGCTGCGCCGTTTGCTGGTTTTTGCTACAAGTCACAGCGATAAATTTGGTTTAAAAACCGTTCTCAGTGAAATCACACAACACAACACAGTCGTGAAGTATAGAACTGCACAACAAACAACGAATTACCTCCAAATCAAGTGAGAGCTCACCTTGGCAATGAGAGTTGTTTCATTTAGCGCGGTCAGAACGTATTTCTTTCCTGGCACGCTTTTAAAGGTGAAGACAAATGAACCCTTGGTGCTCACCGAAAACATAATTGCTGATGAAATCAGGAAAACAGAATCGTGGTGAATTAAGCAATGCTTGAAAATTCACGGTTAAGGACTTCATACGAAGAATATCAGAACAGATAATCTTTGCATAGCAACCAAAATTTGTTTAGTGCTCTTAAGGCTTATGATTATAGTGGAATTAAAAAGCTTGGATTTATGACTCAAAGCGACGAAATTGCTGAAAGTACTTCATCAAGTACTACGTTTGTCGTGTCCAGAGTTGCTCTTGATTGAAGGGTAACGAAGAGAGGGGGGTGGGGGTGGGGGAATTGATACGGTATGATGTCCTTCGCTCCCCACACTTCTTCTCGTCACCCGCTACGTATACACACCTCTGAACTTATTTTGCAACGCCTACCCTCAAGTCAAAGTTTACCTTGGCCCCATGTGATCCCATTTTCTCTTGTGCCCTCAATTCCACAGCCACACCAACCCTAAACTAGCCTGCGAACAGGCTTTTCAATTCAAAACGGGGAGATTGAGTGATTCTCTCTGGCCCCAATCCCTTAGCTTTGACTGCGTGTCATTCAAGAGCAAATCGACCAGAGCATCTCTCCTAATAACCAAAATGGAGAGACCTGTTTGCGGGCTAACCGTCAACGTTGACTTCACCAGCTCGGTGAACAATGACTGCGCAGCTACTCGAAAACTTGCATAAGAAAACCAAGGAGCACGGAGTCAGATCTTATTTTGAGAACGAGATTTTGCCAGCTTAGCTTTGTGAGAATTCTACTTACAATCAGAATCCGTAAATTTTCCATTACAATCTACTATATTGTTAGGACCGCGCCGTAGGAAATGGGAGCCTCCGAATACTGGACTCCAAAATCGGTAGGGTTCTTTGTTGTTGATCGGGTGAAAAGCAATAGGTCCGGGCGGCTGTGTGGGAGCATTTTGCAATTGAGATGAGACCTGATAGATGCATCTTTCCTGTAATGGGAGAAAACAAAAAGAAAAACAAACAAAAAAGAAAAAGGGATGAAGAACACTGATCCGTCTGGCTGCATACATTATCAGATAAGACAGATGCGGAATAGAGATGCGGGCTTAAAACTGATCAGAGAAACAACGAGATTGTTAGACCAATAACAGATTTCATGATATCGTTTATTAATCAAATGAAATTACCAGAAATCACTTGTCTAAATAGACTACTACATTTGTATCACAATTTTGTTACTACTGAAGTGCCTTACTATTATAGAGACGATTTAATATTTGAAAATTTGTGTAAACTCCACATGCCCATGAATGCGAAACGTTCTTCAATTTCGGTTGTTGTCCGTAGCTCCTGCAAAAACGCCCTTGCTTTTAAGTCCACTTATAGCAAAGCAATGCAATATAATCCTACCTCAACATATCTCCCTCGACATAATACCCTCAACATATTTTACCCTCCCCGTTTTACAGCACTGAGCAGAATTCGGATACTGCCACCCATGAAGTAGTTTTCTTGTATTAACTGGTATTCACTTTCTGTTACGTTGCGCTTTTTCCTTTCTCCTTGATTACCACATATAAATGGGCCTTACTTGCTTCGTCGACTCTTGTAGCGGGCCACTTTAGAAACAAGTAACGGCCTGGTAACGAGTTTTTTAAATTTATCGATCGGAAAAATTTTTTCAGACACGCGAAAAAACACATCAAAAATGGTCACCGTACCAATTTTGAGCTTGTTCATTAGAATAGAAGTTGAACAAAAGGCTTATGGAATATAGAAAATTAGAGACTTTGTATGGTGAGGAGGGAGAGGGGGGGTGGGGGGCGCACTTTCTGAAAAAAAGAGAGATTTGTATAGGCTCGTGATTTTGAAATGCATGTTTTCTGGCGGCTTTTCAACTAAACTGCCCAGGTTTTGGTATCTTCTCAAAGTCGACTTTTGACTATTTAATGGGGGAGAATTAAGAACACATGACTGTGGTGAATATTTTACCTTAACTTAATATAGCATAGTTCTTCGTTTAATTTCCATTTTTTTGTTGTCATAATTTATTTGTTAGTTATTATTAGTTAGTCAGTTTAATTGTTATTTAGTTTTTCCAGATGAAGAGCCAATTAAGCATTGGATATACTGGAATAAAGTCATTATTATTATTATTATTATTATTATTATTATTGTTATTATTACTAAACATAAATCTATATTCTTTTAGATGCTCTTTTATATGGGAAACCATTCAAAGTTTGGATTCGTTCCCAGTCCCAGGCGCTTACTCGTTTCTAAAGTGGCTATGCTCTTCAATGAACTGAGAAATTGGTTTCAACAGCCGCGTTACACTTTCAAACAAATGTGACACAACATCGCTAACGTCTAACTGTGACTCATCCTGGCCTCCAATGTGTCTCGTCCGACTGACATATAATTATGAGAAAAAAAATCGATCCGGCCGGAAGCGGTCTCAGATATCGGCAAAAACTGCTCTGACTTCCGATTCCGCGTCACTCGTCTTTCTTCATAGTACTGTTTGACGACTCTCACGGCGTGTAACTTCATTTCACGATAGTATCTCTAGAGAATTAATAAATCTTTTGGTATTAGGAACCTCTCGCTCAGTGAAAAATAAGCGTGTTATACACCTGTCCCTCGAGGACGGAGGGTATGAGAATTTATAATAATCCGTTTATGGTCTAAACGCATCACGTGACTGAATATGCCCTAGCTAAAACCGTTGAATATCCGGCGATAGTCCCCAAATGCGTGTCAACGAAAAATATTTGAAGGATAATAAAGATAACAGCCTTCATTTGGCTTTAACAACAACAGCAATTTATTAGGTACTTCCAAAAAATTACATTAAAATAAAATCATGAAAATAAAATAATTTTTTTCTTGCATGGACATTATCAGTTCCTCGAAGCTCAGTTTTCCTCCAGCTTCGTTTCAAATAGAGAATATTGTTTATATATCACGTACCCATATCCAGGTAGATAACATAACATCTTACAAATTTTGCTTGATCCAATTAGAAGGGAGACCTTTAAGTCGCAATAAGATGACTGATAGTTTTGGACCTGTTTTTTGGTGTCTTTTTCTAAATTAGAATTTTGGGCGTTTAATTCTGACCATACTGTTACGTCGATGAATTTGGTTCTATTAATTTATTTTTCTCTATTTTTGTAAATGAGAGCCCATGAAGACCAAGACAAATAATAGCGAAACTGTTTAGGTACGAAGTGACATGGACATAAGTCGAATGAGATACAACAAACCTGTACCTTTTCAAGCAGTGTTTCGGGCAGCTTTACAGTAACCACGACGTCTCTACAAAGCGTCAAAAGTATTGGAAGCTTGGTATATTTTCCAGACGTATCCTCTCTCTCCATTATCTTCACACAGCCCGCGGGATATCCGTCAAGCCCCAGGTCGGAAAATGTTTGCATGATAAGATAACGTAACCTCTGGACGGTTTCACCTTTGTCGAATAGCGTGACGCGTTCAATCCCATTCAAAGTCACATATGCCCTCACACCGTTCTCTTTTCCACAAGGCCTGTTATTTGAAACGTTTTCGTCAAAATGTCTCTTCAGAAGAATTAATTAACCAACTCGATAGTTACGTGAAGTGACGCTCTGATCAGCCTTTGTAGGCCTGTTAGCGGTACTCCAACCGGCTCTGTATCGCACTGGCCGCCCCGATGATGTACATGTATCTTTTAGATAATATCTGATATATGTTTGTATCTCATACTACTACACCCACCAAATGATCTAAATAAAATTATTTTTGAATTAATTCTGCTAAGGAGCTATAACAAACCCAAAAAATGAATTCCAGAAATGAATGTCAGTGGGCCAACGAAATTGGAAAGAGAACAGTTCCGTTCGAGTTAGATTTCTTTGCTACAATTCACTGAGTAAATAATAATAAAAAGAGTTGTTGGCTGAGAATTAATCACTGACAATTTACCACAATGCAGACACAATCACACTTACCAATTTAAAATCAAGTAAAATAAAGCTATTAGCAGGAAGAACATCACAATCTTCGGACAGACTGTCGGACTTGTTAACTTTCGCATTGAAGGGAATTTGCGTGATAATGAAGCCAACATCGAAATATGAATCCTCTTGCTGACCTGTTCGTTTTCAGTATAAGTTTTAAGCAAACTACCTGAGAGCTAGAACCAAATGATCCACAACATCAGAAAACAGAGATATATTTAACATCTTTGACGTGACCTAACATAGCCCTATTCGCGTCTATTCATGGCCCCTGCTGTCACGAAGCTCTTTGGCCCACATGGCACGAAGCTCTATTGTTTCAGGATAGGGTCCATTGTGTTTTTTGTTTTCTCAACCAATCCTATGAGACGTTCCGAGAACTTCGTGGCGGCCCATTTTCATTACATAGCGATCAACAGTCAGTTAGAGGCAAACTAATAATTGCAGTTGTATCCGGTACGTATGTTCTAGTGAAATTCGGTCACAGTTTGAATAAAATATCAGACTTTCAAAAGTCCAGTTACAAAAAGAAATGGCTCGGTTAAGCTCTGACCGGGTCTAAGTAGCCACTGTTCAATTCTCGGTTTTGTTTCATAAACTCAAGGGATATACTGAAGCAGGATCTTGGCATAACAAACAGGTAAAGGTTACATCTCAGTAATTTGTCATTTTGATCGATTGCAGAGTGTATATTTCAACAACAAATCCAAGTCTTAGCACTAACATGTACAGGGTAAGCCAGGCCAAGAAACACCTCGGAATAAACAAATAAATAAAACAAAAAACGTTTGAGTGTTCTTACTGGTGGGATTTGATTCCAACCAGTTTATATCATAAAACTATAACTGAATACAATACCACTTTGACTGGATTAGGTACCTGTTGTTAGAAACAATTGATTTACGTCCAGCACCATTTTAAACTTCCTTGACTTCCCTGGCCCGACTTCGATGATTTGTTGAATGAACGCTTTCGTTTAAAGTAAATGCACTGTGAAGTCGCTTGCAAGAATGTGCTATAACTGAATCTGGAATTAAAATAGTGAACATTTGAAAATACTTTTGTTTTCATTGCAAAATCATGAACAACCTAGTTAAGTCAAAAAGCAATTATTGCGTTTTGAACTTACAGTTAGGCCTGGGCTTAATTTAACATGGCTCGAACAATTAAGATCACTACAGTGATGTGACTTGGTTGTTACTATCTTAAAAGGAATTATCCTTTTATACCAACAGGAGCCCATAAATAGGAGCCTCCCTCTCCCATACAAGCCCTCTGAGTCAACCTTTGCGCGTATCTTTTTATTTTTAGAACACTGCGGGTGACTAGATTCGCGCGCACTGTTTAGAATGTCCAATCAGAATAAAGCGGCATGTTTACCTCACATGACGTGGTCTCGGCGAAAAGTCACAGTAATGGCGGGCAGATTGGAAGACTCTTCGAGTGATGAACTCTGTGAAAGTTCGGATTTTTGCGACTATTTTTGTTGCCTATCATTTAATGGCGTACTCAAACACAGCCAAAACCACTGACATAAACAAAAGGGGGAAAAATATTATAACCGCAGTCACAGAGCGGAGCGAAACGATGACAAAAACACAGCCGTAATTAGAGCGGATTTTAGCGGTCAATTTCACGTGTTGCATAGCTCTCTAAGAAGCTACAACACTAAAGAAAGGATAAAGAGACGAATAGTCGCAAAAGAAACGCAACGTCTTGCTACAAAACCAAATAACCGGGCCCGGTAATGTACAAACACTGCAAGATAAAGATTATCATATTACGCGGTTCAAAATTCCTATCCTTGGTGACAAGAGAGAGGCTGTTCTGTCACTGAACGCACTGAAACGAGCCAAAGCAAAGCTAGACAAAATGCTTCAGATGGCATATAAAGGACCACAGTCGCTAAACAGAAACAACAAGGGTCAAAACAAACAGGCGATAAATGCAGAATTTAAACCCAGAAATGACCTTTGGTATCAAAATACATAACATGCGACATTTAAGCACATGGCTGTTTCGATCACTATCACCATCATGCTATCCTCTAAACCACCGTGTTGCCCCACTTAAAACAAGCAAGAAGCTAAATCGGTCTTTAGAGCCGAGATAGAAGCGGCAAACACGCGATCAGGAGTCGTATAGGCCTTCCAACCCCATTTTACTTAGCAACTTGTACCAGGCATGAAGATTCTAGAGTGTCTAGCGTACCCGACTTTAAAATTATGTGCTCGTAGATGGGACATTGCAGACTCCTCTTCTCATCGTCATGAACAATCAAACGAACGGGCTGAAATGGTCCGGTTTGTTCGGCATAAGAATAAACATTTGAAGGGTAAAGAACAAGGACACGTTCGGGGAAGTGAGCGAGAGGCTCGATCTCGTGTAGAGTGAATGCTTCTTGATGAGATTCAGTATCTCACCACTAAATCCAGCTACTGAAAGTTCCCTAAGCCACTTTCCCAGAATGTCAGTCTCTTTAGAATTCGTAGAACTTAATTTGTCCTGAAGTTTCTTTCGCAAGAGACCTTTTACACCGTCCGCAGAAGCACATCCGCCGCTATCACAGGGTTGTTGATTTCACCACTGCTTTCACTCAAGCTCACCTTGTTTTCTTCGCAAACGTGGACATCCAAAGACTTTCCAGTTAAAGTTGTGCGATTTTCAGACTATTTGAAACAACGATTCGTTCTAAAGGACGTGGCTATCGCTTACATAACCTTCGCGATAAAAACATTCGAGACGAAAAGACAACACAGAAGTCAGAAGAAGCACAATCGTCGCTGCATTTTTATTACATTCCATGGCTCGACTACATACAAGTTATCTATTAACCTTGTTCTGTACGAACCAGGTTCTCTCGGTTGTAGAAAGTAGCCTGTGGACTAAACAGAAAGGAAAAAGAAGCGAAGGATCGCGACAACGCGCTCCCCGCCTTTCGCCGCCATTTTATTTTGGATGCTTGTGTGCGGACTTTACCGGAAACAGATTTTCGCGGTAAAATTGAGCCCTCTGTAGAAAAGAGAGTTCTAAAAATAGAAAGATACGCGCAAAGGTTGACTCAAGGATACAGTGCATATGGAGGCTCCTATTTATGGGCTCCTGATACCAAATGTTCAGTCTTTTGTTATCGCTTGTTTTTTTTAGTTCAAATTTAACAAAACAATTTTTTTTGGCAATCAACAGTTGTTGAGGCTTTGTTTTTATTATTGTTAAAAGCTAATCAAATCAAAGGACGAGTGGTCACTGATAGTCAATGTTAATCTGAGGTGGCTTAATACACTGGTCAAGACAAAAATAGAAGACTAAAAACACTGAATAAAGATCCTCCACATCGGAGGACGTGACTTGATTTAGCAACGGAAAACCGTGTCATGAATCTACTGCCAACTTGGTTGTTCTCCAAACAAAAAACATTGAACAAATTTGCTTTCGTTCACAAATGGAAATGTTTTCTTGACCCTTAAACCCCGTGTAAGTTGGTTTCTCAAAGCCGGTTATTTTGAAAAGTTCATCCCTAGCGTATCTTGAAGCAGAAGGCGAATAAGCCGTCAAATCATAGTTAAAACGTCTCAGAATTATCGTTTGACTACTCCCCGTCATATATTCAGATGACTGAGATCGTGTAGGCCCGTAGCAGGAGGAGTCCCCCCCCCCCTCCGTCAGGATTGTTATGAGAAATCTTTACTTGGGGACCTTTTACACCTGAAAGCAAAACCAAACATTAGGTGTTCTGACTGTCTCTCTATTTGAGTTCCCTGATCATCCCCCCACTCTCACCCGCATGAAACAACGATCGATATCTAAGTATATTATGGAAGTGTGGGCTTCTATTGCTCTCGGAGAGAAACAGGTGAAGTTTAATTGTTATGGGATACGATTCACAAATTATATTTGGAAATTAGGAATTTAACGCCAAATAAGACTCACATATAAAGTTTGCATGATGAGAAGAGTAAATAGCATTAACATTTATTTTCAATTATTTATAGATATTTGAAAACAAAACAATAGGCACGCGAGAAAAATATGTTTTGTTCGAAAAATTCAATGACCTTTTGTTTTCTGCAGGGATGGCGTCTTGCAATATCATAAAACTTTACTTCCTTAGCCTATTTTTTTTTATTATTATTCCTATTTCTTTAACTTCCCAAAAAGTTTCCGATAAAAGATGCAGGAAGTTGGTCGCTTGAAAGTATGTACGTCACTAAAGAGAGTGGTTGTTGACAGTTTTGACACAACTATATGACAGAACGGGAAATTTTGTAGACCACATGGCATGAAAATAACCGCTTCAGATTTGCGATTTCTAAAACTTTCTCTTCCTGTCTTGAGTTATCCGGAAGTTTTTTACATAATTTTTACTCGCGAGGAAGAGGTTCCGTCCAATAATGCCGCAAACAGTGGTGCTGCCACAAGCCGATCAGTGATGGCGTGACAACTTAGACTTCAAATTTCGTCCCTTTAAATCACAAACTGTGGTGAGATCTCAAACTATTTTATTTTTATTTTATTTTTCTCTCCTGCCGTGAGTAGTTATTAACTGAACCAATAATGGGATTTATAATTAAGCCGGCTTACAGGTATCATAATTCATTTACGAAACTCTGCGGTTTGCGAATGCATGCCGGAGTGAGGTCTGCAAACTTTAACTCATGATCGGTACTGAAAATAGAGCCAGATTGACACAGTCACAGAAGCGACACTAATAACATAAAGGAATCAGTCGAGGTACCCTATTAACTGTTTTCGTATTATATAAGGGAAGCAGAGTTAGAAAGGTAGTGTTCGCTTCACGGAGGCGTTTTTGTAGAAAGTTGTCCACTTTAAAGTGAGCTTAGGCCAGTGCGAACAAAAGACAACTGGCGCATAAGCCAGTCCATTAACTCGACAAAAAAATGATAATATAACTGGCTTGAGAATGCGTGGACCTAAGTGCCAACCGTTTTCCTACGACATGGAAAAACGGAATTCGAACTTCCATTTTCGTTTTCCGTTTTCCTATGACACGAGAAAACGGAATTCGAACTTCCATTTCGTTTTCCGTTTTCCTGCTACATTGAAAACGGAATTCGAAAAAAGAAAATCGTGGCTCAAATTTCGTTTTTCAACGACTCAGTAAAACGAAAGACGAAAAACGGAAATAACAATTTAAATTTCATTTTCCAAAGTTGTCTGAAAACGAAAATAGTAGTTCGCATTCCGTTTTCAATGTAGGAAAATTGAAAACGAAAATGGAAGTTCGAATTCCGTTTTCCCATGTCGTAGAAAAACGGTTGGCACTTAGGTACACGCATTCTTGAGCCGCTTTTTATATTTATTTCAATGTAGATTTGTTCACCAACCTAAATTAAAACGAATTGAGAACTGTACGATTGTTTGCATTCAGGATTCCGATTCCTAAGGTAGCCCGAGGCAATTAATTACGAACGAAGTTAAAAGATGACTCTTTTTTTTTTTTTTTTAAGAAACTGGCTTTTGAGATTCCTTTCAAACTCTTAAAAGCTAGAGCGCTTTCCATTTGTATGGAAAAACCGGTGAGAATTTTCCGCCAAATGGAACAGTACAACTGTTTAAGCGCTTTTCATTAGTGTGGAAAAACCGGTGGCAATTTTCAGAGAAATGGAACAGTACAAGTTTCTCCGGGTTTGGGAGCAACAAACCGTGCATTTTCACGAAGAAGCATTGTTCTAGTGTGATGAGGCAAATGGTTCAGCGATATTCCGATCATTTCGGTAAAAACGAGAAAAGAGGAATACATCTGAAGGTATTCCTTTATTTCCGAGAAATTTCCAGTGGGAAGGACTGTTCCATTTGTTTTCCCACCGGAACGACCGGTATTTCCATGCAAAAGGAAAGCGCTCCTACTTTCCTTTTAAGAAAACTAGCGATCTTTGTTTGTTGATCCGTGAGTATAATGAGTCAGGCCACCTGCCGAAAAAGTGAGGTCACCTTACAATGTAAGTAGCAACGGGAAGCAACAGAACCGTTGATGATATTAATAAATACTCGCTTTTCGAGAGAACTTGGTTAAAGTGCACATGACTCGAAACTTCATCATCATATTTTATTCTAAAATCTAAATTGTCTTTATCTTGGAAGTATTTTTGCAGAAAAACAATTCCGGAGACTCTCGCTTTGTCCTTCACATTTCCCGCGATCTAACACAACTGATGAAGTCAAAGAGATCAGTTAATTTGGCCACGTGGGAAATGTCGCGTATTTTTGGCTAAAATACCGAAGTACGGAATTCTTGTGTTTTAATTTGCTTTCAAAGAAATTCTTCCAACAAGTCGATTAGATACCTGTTATGAGTTATCACACGATTGCCTATGATTCCCGGGGTTCTTCATTTTCTAAGAACATTGTAACTTTAGAGAGCCACGGTAACAGAGAAAATATAACATACGGGCAAGTTTTTTCAAAGACCATCACTTGCAGATATTGTTTCAATTTCAAATGCCGCGGCGTTGGAAATGGAATCATTGTCATAGTACAACAAAATCTACAGGCAGCAAATTTGACACAGATTTCACCTTCTGCCTTCTTTTCAAGATTATCTTGCAGAAAAATGTCTGTCCTTCTCAAGATGCTGAGTGTGTGCTTCATGATTTTCTTCCCCGCCTCAGTATTCAGTCAGGGTTGCCCAGTGCAAATGGATGACCAACATTTGTGTAAGTAAAAGAATTATTGCAGCTCTGGGATTTTTTTCAGTAATGAAGGAGAGTTGTGATTGTTGCAAAAACCAAATGTGGAAAATTGCAGCCCTTGTTTCTTATTTTGTGTGTGGTACGTGGTGACAAAGCGAAAATTTTTATTATCGTTATTATTATTACTTTCCAGTTTCGCTTAGCGTATACTTTTAATCTACACCCCGGCTCCTCTAGGGTCAACGACCTCACGGGCTAAATTTTAAACAAAAACGCGTTTGATAACTTTGCTACCTTGGGTAAATAATAATAAATACGTTGATATTATTAATGCATTTTATCATCATCGTCATCATTATCGTTATCGTTAACTCGTGTTACAAAACGATGTAAACTGAGGGCGCTTACCATTAGTCAGAACTGGCCGCCGGGCTAGACCTGTCTATTCAAACAGATTAGTTTATTTCTACATAGTATGAAGCAGAAACTCTCCAAAGAAACCTATGTTATTTTCGAAATGACTGACCTGGCTGGCCAATTCTGACAAATGGAAAGCGCCTTGAGCAGCATTTTCTGTTTCTGTTTTCTCAAAGACCCCAGAGCTCCTTCCGCGGTGATCAGAGCAGTTGAGTTCCAAGGTGAAGGTGTTTTGCCACTTGGGTTCAACGTGACAATTTCATGTATTAGCAACTTGTCAAAGCAAGATTTTGGAAGGCATAAAAATGCTCAGCCGTACTGGATACAAATATACCGCAACGACGAGTTCATCCCAGTACAGAGTTGTGGCGGTGGGGATCGCGACAATGAGGATTCAAAAGTGTGCACTTTTTTTATCCAAAATGCCACCAGAGAGGACTCTGGCGTTTATGAGTGTTGGTCGTATAATCAGATGACTTGTACAAGGGATTCAATCAGTTTGGATTTTAGAGGTAAGCCCATCGGCCAGGCGTTCCTTGAATTATTGCATCTTGAACAAGACGGGTAGTGATTATCTGTTGAATTTTGTAAGAAACGCATTTGACATTGCATTCTTACTGTGAAACCCACAAAACCGTAAACACTAACAATTATTTCTGGAATGTTGATTGTTCTTGAGCCAATCAGAGGTGTGATGAAACCGCACGAAGTTACCACCAACCGCAAAAGTGATTGACATTGCTACTTGCGGTTCAGCCATCTTGTATCTGACTTGTTTCCTCCTGCAACACAATAACATTCCATAAGTTCACGGTTTTCTAAGTTTCACAGCGAATTAAGCCCCTGCTGTCGAGTGTTTCCAGTATGACATTAGTAAGCATGCGCAAAACCTTCAACATTGTGAGAGACCAATCTCGTTCCTAGAGGTCGCGATCCTTTTTGACATGCGTGAGAGATCAGGACCTCGGGCCGATTGGATACTAGATCCAATTGCTATTGGCTGCTTAACAGAATGACATTTAAACCGGATGTCAAAATGAACCAGGGAGCAAACCGAATAATAACCGAAATAACTGAATCTCATGGTAGCGACTCAGGTAATTGTTGAACATTTGATGAAAATAATAATGTAAGGAATCACCCATTGGATTTGTTTGGCCCAAAGGCATTACCAGAAAACATTCCTTCGGTTCTTGAGAGGTTTTTTAATTACAAACTGCTAGACATGATAACCTCTCTTCCTATACTCTGTCGATGCTGCCGTACAACAAAGTAACAAGGTTTCAATAGTCAGATTTGTTCCCAAAAATACTGAGAGTGTTACTAGTCAACAGAAGAAAAAAATGGCAGATCTATAGTCCATCAAAAAGTTTCCTACACACGAGACGTGTGAAGAAACACCGCGAAACGTCGCGTCCTAATGGCATCGTCTCTTCGCTCGATCGTTCCTTCGATTCCTGTTGTTTCAGTTGCCCTCAACGGACGCTTCGCAGGCTTTTAGAATTCCACACTATTTCTTTCTTGTAAGGACGTCTGCTGGTTTCCACAATCTTTCCAACCCGTATTTCACAACGAAATGCAACAAATCTAGAGCTGATTTATCCGAATCTTGTTTCTCCCCTCTGATTTTGCGCAGTGTAACCGGAAGTCCTAGAATTTAGGACTGAAAATCCGACCTGCTGACCAAAAGTAAAGCGGGCTCTGGGGACGAGATTGGTGAGCGACTAGTATTACTAATCGGGCTAACTCTTTTTCAGACAACAAACTGTAACCTTTTTTATAAGCTACCTTAATTTTTGTAACAACCTGAAACTACATGTATATTGTTTGGAATTGAGGCTTTAATTTTCTTATATCATAATCAGCAGCCCATCACCAACTCCCATACTAAGCCTATGTCACGGCATTTTTGCAGACCGATTTATTTTTTTCCCGCGAAAAAGAAAGTTTAGGTACACGTGATACCGCATCATCATCACCTTTCTTTTGTTCTAAAGTTTCTCAGCTAGGCTCTTACCGATTGTGCTCGTAAAAAAAGCATTAAATGCTTAAAGCAGTGCTTATTTTTTGCCAAAAAAGTGCTGAAATAATGCTATTTTTTTAAAAGTGCTCGTGGGTTACATAAAAATGCTCACTTTTTCCGATTTTTTTAAACATAAAATATTAAATTTTTCAGATTTTCTTATGTTTTTTGCATCACAGTTCCCCCTAGTCTTATTTTTTCTGCTGATTGATGGTAGAGTACGCTCTCGAGCTATCTCTGCCTTGGCTGGCTGACTTCCATTGTTGCTCGATGACAACGTGAATGACGCCATCTTGGAACGAGTGTGATGGACTGGATTTCTAGAAGGTAACCGCTAACCTATGAGGGCAAAATGCGGCTTTGGACGTGCTTTTTAACACAAAATTATACAAATAATCAGTCGAAAATCCAAAATAATGCTAGCAGTGCTTTTTGGAATAAAATGTAAAAAACAAAAAGTTTCGCACGAGAGAATGGGGATAATAAAGCATTGTGATTGGTCATTGAGGCTACTGCGCGACTTCCATATTCGCGACAAATTCAATCTAAAAATAAATCGGTCTGTGAATACGCCGTGACAGGAATATAGGGCAGTTGTATGCTCCTGGTGATGGGCTCCTGTCATAATGTATTATGCATGTGCTTAATATCCATTATGCTTGCTTTATATCGCTAAGTTTTACTTGTCTATGTTTTACGAAACCGTTGCTTAGAACTATATTTCCAACTTATTTAGCAAAAGGTAACCGGTACTGTATGGGTTGGCTTGGCTGGCCTTTTTGATAGAGAAAATACATTTCCTCTATTTGGTGATCTATTTACTCTCTGGTTCACTTCAATTTCAGATCCATCGCCTCCGAGTTTTATAGCCAACCCTCCTCTCTTGACCTATATTTCCGCCGGAAGTAATCTCAACATAAGTTGTGAGGCATATGGAGTTCCTCGACCCGTGCTTACATGGTACAAGGATGGGCTGCCTGTGGCAGGAAATAAAAGTATGGGAGTGAGAGGTGTCTCGCAATTGACCATAAAATCTGTCACATCCGCCAATCAAGGAATGTATTGGTGTGAAGCAAAAAACGTACTTG
Source organism: Galaxea fascicularis (assembly GCA_948470475.1). NCBI lineage: Eukaryota > Metazoa > Cnidaria > Anthozoa > Scleractinia > Euphylliidae > Galaxea > Galaxea fascicularis. Next base: position 33,389,354 of record OX419340.1, on the reverse strand, counting down.
GTTTGAAAAGATCTCTAGGCACCAGTTTGATTTTGGCGCAAAGTGAGTTTGTTTGATTTGTGTTTCCTTAAAGTGTATGTGAAGTAGAAAAAACAATGTATTCTTATTTGAAAGGCCTTTACCAGTGAGTAAGAATGGCATTTTCTTTTTGAAAGATCTTCTTTCATTCCCAAGATACTGAAGGTTTTGCTGAAAAATTGATGATGTCCCAAGTGGTTTAAGTAAGAATATAATTAAATCACAAAATAAAAAATATCTCTGGAAACATTTGAGTATTTAAACTTGTCACCAGTAATGTACGTCAAGTAAGGCACACAATGACACCCACTGCGTCACTTTTGTTTCTTACTCACTTTTCAACGCCTTTCAAATAAGCAAAGATAATTTTTTACTTCATATGCACTTTCAAATAACACAATTAATTGAATTGCGGGTAAAAGATCGAAGATGTGATAGATCAGAGCAACTTGCAGTTGTTAATGGAAATCATAAGAAATGGCAGGAAATTTACGGTTTTTGCTGGTGTTCATTTACTTTTCTGACTCTTGCATTCTACGTTACACACTTTCTCTTCCTTTACCTATAGAGCCAACCGTTTTGCTTTATCGCCAAAGCGTTTCCGTCTTTTTGGAAGGGAATTATATTGTAGTTTCTTTCCTATGCAAGGCGACTGGAAATCCAAGACCCTTGATTGGCTGGTTGAAGGATAACTCGACGAAAGCCAATGGTACCGTTATTCAAACTGGTTCCATCTCCATGCTGATCGTTGTTTTAGTGGGGAAAGATAACAAAAGGGGGAAGGTGAGCTGTGTTGCGAAGAATTTAATTGGAGAGGCTTACTCTAAAGAAGCAAAGTTGGAGTTTCTTACACAAGGCAAGCACGAAATGGGTATGTGAGTTTATTGCTATATGGATTGACTAGATAGTAATCCACGACATGTATTTGAGTCTATATCAATGAAAGATAACGTCTGAGAGTTTTATGACTGTAATCCAAGCTAGGCTTAAAGTGAAGTTTGAAGTTTGACGTTTTCTAATCCTTTATATCCGGAGATCCCAATTTAAATTCTCATTTATTGACCCTACACATTTCCTTTAGAAATAGTGGGGTGGAGATGCTAAAATTTGCAACTAGCGTTGATATTCATGCCGTGAAGGAGAAATTTGATGCTGATCACTCTTAGGTTTAAAAGTGTTAAAGTAATGCCATTGAGATGTAATGAAACGAGTGACAAACCAATGACAACGATAATGATGATGATGTGGGTGGTGGTGGTCCGCAGAATCATTATCGCAGTAAGCTTTCAGGAAGATCCTTTATGATCTATTGCTCATTCAAACTACCAATAAAATACTCAATGCATCATTATAGGTGTCGATAGCGCTGCATTTGAGTGTAAGGATTTTTCATGGTTGGCTTACTGGCCGAGTAGGCTGATGGTGAGCGGTTCTAACACCAAGAAGAAGCGCAAAAGATATTCTCGAGCTAATTATAGTGTTTCTCTTTACGTATCACAAAGAAGATATTTAACCGTTCGAAATTAGATAGGGTTTGCTCTCTGGACGCCACACAGCCTGAAATACATGGAAGCTATATATTAGTTCAACGACGTAATTATGTTATACCTTTAATTTCCTTTCAGGGGGAGGGGTTAGTGATGGGATGTCTTTCTACAGTCACCCCAGGAGTGCTACCATCTCCCCTGGCGGTCACGTTGTGTCCACGTGCGCTGTACAAGGTTTTCCAGTCCCTAAGATCACTTGGTTGAAAGATGGAATGCCAAACGTCAATGGAAATGCAACAACTGATGAAGGCCAAAGCAGTGCCTTTTCAGTGCTCACCATCTACCCAGTTGAAGGCAGACACAGTGGTAAATACGCTTGCCAGGCAACCAGCCCCATGGGAAATATAACCTCCCGAGAGGCTGTACTCTCAATAACACCTGCGTCGCACTTGCATCAGTTACAAGGTATTGAGTTGTCATTTTGGATATCAAAGTGATGTTTTTGGATCAAGTAGCCACACAAGTACGGGGATGTACTTTCGAACGAGCTACAGCCAATCCAGCTTAGCTCTATTTCATAATATCGGTGTTACATAATATTGAATTGACGAAGTTCATTCTATTTTGCTCAGATTCGCGTAATAGTATACTATCTAAATCAGACTGAAGTATCTTTAATTTTTTTCTTTCTTATTACATTATTATATTATATACGTGCTTTTGCAATACTGTATGAAGTTATGGTTATGCAAATAAAGCTACTTGTTGTTGTTACATCGCTCACACTTGGTTTCGATCGCTTATGATAATTACCTTGGAATCGGACCACCTCCCTGCCAACAAATACTAGCTGCAAGGGTGCCAGCGTACTTGTTACTCAGAACGAGCAGTACTATGGAAGCGCGTGCAAGTCACTCCAGAAGAGGACGCGGTGTCACCTGCAGGGAGTCATGATTTTACTTAATGTGTGCATTTCCAGCCGCGTCTTAAGCCTCGTTCTCGTATCTTTTCCATATCTTTCACGAAAGAGGGACTTTGCAACAAAACTAAGCATGTTTTCTCTGACCCCACTCCCACTCCCTATCCATCCCATTCATTCGTTTTACTTGTCCGAACCCCAGCTTTCATAACCGAGGATTTTGTATCGACCACATCTGATCATTACTTTTCTTACTTGCTTAGATGGTGCTTCAAACTCAACCAGTGATTCCGAGTTTCTCTGGGTCTCCGTTGCCATGGCAGCAGTTCTGCTTGTAGCAGTGGTGATTTTGATCTTTTTAATACGCAACAAGTGCAGGACAGCTGTGTTTTATATCAACAAAGAGGTATGAAAGACGAGAAGAGCTGTGTTTTATATCAACAAAGAGGTATGAAAGACGAGATCAGTAACAAAACCACAGGCACGAAAAACGTAAATCAATACTGGCGTATCACTTCTGTCAAAATTAAATGTACTTTATCTTGGTACTGAGACCGGCCTTTTACACTACTATTTGAGTATTAAGAAAAAAATTATCAAAACTTGTAAAACAGCTTTTAAAAATTTCTGTAACAAAGAACTTTTCAGAAGATGAAAAAGCTTATTCTGCAGTCCACGATTTATCAATCGGTGCATTTACAAAAACCCTCGCTGAACTCCTCGTGCCTGCTGTGTAAAAGTCATTTTATCGTGTTGTGTTCCAGTTTGCTGTTGCGCGCGATTTTATCATTTCCTGTCGACTCTAATTAGACCAAAGAGTTCTTAGCCCATATTGAGCGAATACTTAGACGGGTGTTACTAAATTCAACTCTTCTAATTTAAAGTATGTTCCTGTACACTTTGCAGATAAACGAAGAGCAGCAATTTTCACAAAAGACGCCATGATTCAGCTGCCGAGCGACAAAAAGGCAAGCGCAGCTCCACATTTGCAGACGGCAGTGGAAAATGAAGCTTATATGCAAAACGTATTTTAAGTTAAACATTTTTTGGACGGCTTATGATTACTTCAAGGGGTACTTATCAAATCAAGATTGGTAGATTTCTACGGTGACAAAAATTTAGCGCGCGCTTGGACTTAAGTTTGGATGGCGTGCCCCAATCTGGCTAAGGCTGGGTCATGCATGTATCACCGAGTTGTCAGTTCGGAAGTCATTCGTCAATTTCAGTGAGCACCACACCAGCGGTTATCTTATTTCAAACGCGAATACGATATAATTTTCTTTCGAAAACTTTTTTTCTTTGTTTTATAGCAAACGTGAACTGCGGATGCCCTCGTTTGAGTAAGTAAGGAAGTAAAACTTTATTTACACAGGGTAGCCCATTCAGCTCTAAGGCTGGTCTCCATAGGGGCCCTGTATCTTAAAACTAAATTACGTACATCACGAAATTTTCATGTAAACAAAATATATGACTAGAAATTTTAGAACTACATTACAAGCCTAGAACTACAATGCAGAATCACATTTAAGCTTAACATAGAATAAAATCAAAGTTAAGATAAAAAGAAATGTCTTGCTCAGCGGCAGAACGTTTGAATGTTTTCACTCTGCACAATGTTTAAAGGGAGTTTATTAAAAATTTCTGCGCCAGTAAAAAGAAAGGTCCCTTTACCAAAATTTTGTTTAACGTTTGGCAAGGATAGCCTCATACTTTGCCTTGTGGAATCAGTTGTGAATGCTCGAAAATCTGGTAAAATATGATGAAAAGTAACTAGGAACTAAAGAGTGAAGACAAAGAAAAACGAGTTTGGCCTTGTGGTAAGAGCGTCTGCTAGAAAGAGTCGGCCAGTGTAGCTGCTCTATTGCTTCAGATGAGCGAGAGCAACGCGTTATAATCCGTGCAGATCTCTTCTGTAGGCGCTGTAGTCGATCTATATCTTGCTGTAGAAGGTTACTCCAGGCAATGTCACAGTAATCAAATAATGGAAGAATTAAGGCGTTGTGAACAAGTGTTGCTGCCTCTTTTATGACGAAACTTCTGACGCGGCCCAGAATACTAACTCTTGACGCCACCTTTTTACAGACATAGTCCGCGTGAGCCTTGCAAGTCATAAAGTTATCGCACACCACGCTTAAGCATTTAAAAGTAATTTCGCACGATATGGCCTTTCTGAGAAGATTAAGATTTAAAGTGCAATCGCGCTCTTTATGCCTTTGAGATGTAAATAGAACACACTTAGTTTTTGAAACATTGACTGAGAACGAGATTGTTGTCTTCCAGCCATTCAGATAAGCACTGAAGATCTTGGTTGATGTGAAAATTTAAGTTGTTTACAGTTGGGCCAGCAAGATATAAAACTGTGTCGTCAGCGTACATATTTACAGAACAGTGTTTGACACAACGTGGTAGGTCATTTATGTAGACAATGAATAACAGGGGCCCGAGGATGGACCCTTGCGGCCCTCCAGAAGTTATGGCAAGCTCTTCGGATGACTGGGAATCAATGCGCACGAACTGCTTTCTTCCCGTGAAGTAGTTCTTAAACCATGGAAGGCTTTCATCGCAAAGCGAAGAACACTGCGAACAACACTGCTAAATTTGTTCTACTAGCTTTCAGTTTTGATTGCTGTGACTTTTATGATTTGGGTGCGTAAGGGGTTTTGTTTCCTTTTGTTCTTACATCAGCAAGTATTGTGCAAATCTTCAAATTAGTTAATTAATTAATTAGTTTAAATACAGTTATCAATAAGTAGACTTTTTCTCTTTGTATGCCGTAATAGAACAGGAGTAAATAAAACAGTAGTAATCTTTGTTACTTAGGATGAAAAGGTTCTCAATTCGTGTCTAGCTGAGTCCCAAGAAAAAAAAATACATTCACTGATAATGTGGCTCATCAGTTCCTTCATCGACGCTTATCAGAGATAAAGTATTTTATGCAAAGGCAAAAATTGAACAACGATAACCAGCGTCCTTATAGCTAGCAATATTTCAAACATAATTAGATATTGTAGTGTCTTGAGTATATCCGGGACTTCCCTGGTGCAGGAAATCGGAAGTCATGTGACAAAGCGATGTCTGCTTTGAGCCCATTAAGATTGATTTAATGCGGAAAACCTGAATTTTCATGCGCGGAAAAAAAAGGAATCTAACCCGTAGAAGACTGAATACCCCGTCACAGCCAGGCTTAATTCCAGTGTCAGATACTGTGAGTCATGGCTCCAATATCCACTCTGGTTTCCGTTTCGTGAAATGACAAAATAATGTGCCAGTAGGACAGAAAAACCCCGAGAAAAACGCCTTTTACTGAATTTTAGGTTTACTAATACGGTACACTAGAATTTTAACAATTATAAAACCTCATCCCGTTATTTTCCTCTAACTGTATGGAGTTTCGATTTTTATGACCGTAAGCTTCCTCAGGAAGGACGTTCTTAGAGCCGGAAACGTTTGTGAACTGCCACTCGCGCAAAGCATTTCTGAGGAAGCGTCGAAAGTACTCGCCATAACGACGCCATCACATTCAGAGTATCGTCGAGCTAGTAAGAAAATCATTAAGGGAAGGTTAACAAGTCAAGCCTGACAAAAGGCCTCTCCTTCCAACAACGGTAAACTTACTGTTAATTAACGTAACAGTCATCTATCGTCTATATTAATGCAGACACGGCTGTAAATTTCACTTCATTGACTTCCCTCAGCACTAACTGAAGCTAATCACGGCATTGCCGCCCGAGTCTCTTCTCCTCAAAACATCCTGATATTCTCAATCCTGGCTGCTGATACATTTGCTCACTTCCTCCGAATGAAACGTGCCCAGAATAATCCGACCTTTTCAGCTTTCCATATCTGTCGCAATCGGAGTATTGTTTTTTTATCGTCCACCGGCTCTGACTGAACACGCGGTCTCCTGACATATGCTCCGCTCAAGAGTGAGTGAAGTAAGCAGTCATTTGCAATCATGCATGTTTTAGTTTTGTCTGGTTTCAGTTCTGTCCTGAAAATGAATGTAGCATAAGGATTACAAGTACACGGATTGAGTGTAATTAGATAACTTTTTCCGCTTTAGGGCTGAAATGCCAATTTTCAGGTATTTGTCACGTTGTGGCCTGCCTTTTCGACATTGCGGCCAGGGTGATTTTTATACTGAACGGATTACGAGAAAGAACATTGAAAGCTATTAGGTAGAAGAAGAGAATGTCAGCCAACCTTTAGTCACATGGTCGCATTAGGTGAGCAGTTGATAAGAGAAAAACATTAACTCTTGCTTGCTCGAATTGCTACGTCTGAGGCACCAGATTAAATATATATTTCTTGTTTTAGCGATGGTTTTAACGATATGCGATGCCCGTTCATCAGCTTTTGACCCGCTTCTTGACGCAGAGGTATCAGTTTCACGAGTTCTCCCTTTTTCGCAAAATCCATGGCATTAAATTTGTTTTCTGTTTGGCAAAGTATCCAATAAATTTGTGGCTCGCTAATTCGTAGGATCACAGTAATAAATACCAAAGTTAGTCATGATAGCTCATGAGTGTGATCTATCTTCATACAGCAGGTTATGTCTCAGTTGAATTATGACAAGCAGCAAATAGTCTCAACATATCCGATTTTTTGTTCAAGTCCGGTAAAGCAAATGGTTTTTACTCAGCATCATTTCAACACAAGGTTTCCTGATGAGGCACAAACGACGTCGTACAACTTACAACCTGACTAGATACGAATTTATAACGACTTTGTGTGCGAGCACTCAAATGAAGCTAAGCCGGCGGTCTCGGTCAAACGCCGTATATCACATGAGCCGAGCTAAACTCAGTCATTACTGAGTTCATGTGAAGTACGACGTTTGACTCAATTACGGTTCGACTGAACTCATTTGGATCGGCTGAGGAGTTCGTCACGGCCGGCCAAGCGGGAATGACGGCTGAAGATAGAGGTTGGGCGAAACGTCGACGATCTCAGTTCACACGAGCCGAACCAAATGCATAATCACGTTAATGTATATCAATGTATAAGTCAGCCTCAATCTGTTTATTTTCATGATCTAGTTAAGTTTGGCTGAATTGACTCAACAGGCGAACTTAACTAATTTGGGCCAACCTAAACTGTAATTAAATTCGGCTCATGTGAAGTACGGCGTTTGACCTGGGCCTAAGGCATACCGCGAATTCTATCAAGGAAAAAAAAACAGAGGAAAATAAAACTCTTGCACAATAACAGATCTCATTAGACTATTAGAAAAGAGATGGGAGGGGTGGGGAAAAGCTAAAAAAAATCATTCAAGGAAAAAGAAGAAGAAAAAATTCGTGCAACGAATTGAAGAAAGAAGAGAAATGCGGAGGAGGTCAACTGTCAAAACAATTCCTGCATAAACAAATGGTGCTTGTCCAAAAAACATTCCTTGCAAGCTTAAAATATACCCTTATGATGAGTTGGCATAAAACTGGATATATGGCCGGAAGCAGCTGCTGACTCTAATTAAAATTTCAATGATATATATAATGGGCAATTCCAGTTTTATTTAATGTTTTGCCATTTTCTATTGAACAACTGTAGCTTGAAAATAAATGATTTGTCTTTAAAAACGCTATCAACAGAAAATACAGCAAAACATTAAATAGTCACCTTTTTTTAAAATTTTTTTATTCCTTTCGCTCCTTGAACACAAATATTCTCATGCTTTTTGTGTACTTGTTTTGCGGTTTCGTTAAGCATCGCTTACAAATAAACAGCAGAAAATGAGACCATTAGCCACACACATATCAAATCACACCGGCACTTCAGTTTTGTATTGTGAAAGCCGAACAAAGGGCAGACTTAATAACCTAAACACTGACGCTGGTGCAACGGAAACGCAACTGACTAAAATTTAGACCTAATCTCTGTTAAGTTTGCGGCGAAAATTTGATGTGAGACACTGTTTGCGCTCTTTCCTTTCATTTCACAAGAAAATCAGTCGTGACAAGAACTAGTGGAATAATGTTTTTCACACTTGCTGAAATAAATTGCAACACAGTTGCTGAGACTCGAAGTATCTGAAGATAGCAAGTTACGGACTTTTCCGACAGTAAGTTGCTTTTGGCAATGTATGAGTTAAGTTGAATTTTCTAAAGATACAGAAACGACAACCAAGGTAGCTAAATATGAAGGCCCGTGGGCGTTTTGGATATCATTAAATATTTACAAGAGCCGAAGTGCGGAATCATATAACTCAATAGAACTGACTGCAGGTATTAGCGGTAATAGCTATACAGGTTACCGTTAATTGTTTCCACATAGCATTTAAGAAACATGTTATCCAATTTCTTCGAGAATAGCATGTTAGCTCATTGCAGAACATCGTTAATGGTGTCGGTGCCTTGTTCAAATTCCCAAAGCGTTCACTTCTACCAGTACGTTATTAACATGCGTAGAGTCTGAGAAGCAAATCTTTCACCTCCCGGCCATCAGTCCATCCATCCACTGATCCATCCATCCATCCATCCATCCATCCATCCATCCATCCACACAGTTATTCATTGCTTTCCTTTACCTTCCTTCACACATTTACTTGTACTCGTTCATAGATATTTTCTTTCTTGCTTCCTTGCTTGCCTGCTTTCACATATTTATTTTTTTACTTCTTTCACTGAAATGTACTTTTAGGAGAATGAATGGATCAGCTGTTACCAATCATGTGGCTGTTGCCTATCAGTTTGTCGTTTCTCTTCATCAGAAGCGCCCATGGTGTCAGCTGCGTCCCAAATGAATTGCAACATAAAGGTGTGTAAAGTTTCCTAGTTAAGTAAGCTTAAGACATTTTTGGGTCTGTGGAATCCTGAAGGTTCGGAGACAATCCGCTGCAGTAGAATATATTCAAAGGAGAAGAGCTTGATCCATAGACGACAACCACAAGAGTTATATCGTACCCCACCCCACCCCACCCCACCCCATTATATTAGGAATGCTACGAGAGGAGAATCGGTAAGTCGGGTCTCTTTTGACCAACTGTTGGTCCTGGCGCTATGAAGCGATTCTCGATTGAATTAGAAAAATCCATTAGCTAATTACGAATGACACAAACGAGCTAACTGGCCAATCAGAATTTGAAGGAACTACATGTCAGGATGTGACCCGCGCAAAGCGCGGGGAAATGTGCACTTGTATGTCGCGATTACTTTTGGTTTTGCTTCTCATTGTTTGTCAACCAGTCAAAGAGCGACACAACAACATAAAAAACCAAACCACTTTCCCGTTTTCGTTGTTAACCCTTTTCATAAAGGAGTCGAGTGTTATATGTTTGGCAATGTGTGAAGTGCGTTGAATGGAAGTCTCCGTTGGACGACGCTGTAACTATTTAGCCAAACACCACAACGCTCCTTAGAATTCACATTTTCACGTGTAAAAAGATCATCCACAAAGTTCTGAGAAACAACAAGCGAAATCTATCTTTTAAACTATTTTTACCTGTCCCGTGTTCAGGTCGTGCATATATTTTTTGGTTACTAGTCATTTTCGACCGCATTATCCTAAAACGTGCACCATATCATTACTAACGGTGTCTTTATTTGCTTTTTCCAACAGATAGTATTGCTCCTTCTTTGACAATCAGCGTAGTTGAATTCCCAGGAGAAAATGTCTTACCAATAGGCTACAATATTACCCTCGTTTGCACAAGCAAGGCCTCAAATGTCAATTATGGTTTGCATTTCTATCGCCAGCCATACTGGATACAATTTTATTTCAATCACAACTTCAGGTCTTTCAAAGAATGTGGAGGTGGTGACGGAGACGTTGATAGTGAGGACATCAAAGTGTGCACGTATTCAATACAAAGTTCTTCGAAGAATAACTCAGGGAATTATACCTGCTGGGCGTATAATCAAATAAGCTGTACAAAGGACACACTCAAGCTGGAGTTCAGAGGTACGGTACGTTCGTCACTAAAACTCTTTTTCTTCAGCATTTGATAGAAAAATGTATTAAAAGTGTGTTAGATTTAAAGCGACTTGTACTACGTTGCTTGAGGTGTAGAGGCAAGAAACCTACCAACTTGTGCGCTATATGGACCGCCATTTCAAGTACAAAATAAATAAAATAAACTATGCTTTGACGAAAATTTAAATTCATTAAATTCTGCAGCTCATGCATAATTGCGGTGTAGTCTCAATTGACCTCCCAATGTTGTTGTTTTCAATGAAATTGCTTTTTGATTATAAGTTAGCAAATGAGCAATCTCCGGCGATGTACATTTTGTGTGATTGTACATTGTTTGTTACACAGAACCTTCTCAGCCAGTCTTCACAGTTGAACCCCCAAATGAGATAAATGTTACCTCTGGGAGTAAATTGAGCATAAACTGCACAGCGTCTGGTATTCCTATTCCTGTGGTCAAATGGTACAAAGATGGGAGTCCTGTCTTCCAGGGCAAGACTGCAAAGACTATGGGATCGTTGTTTTTAACTGTTGATTCAGTCACAGCAGCCCACCAAGGAAAATACTGGTGTGAGGCACAAAACCTAAAGGGCTGGAAAAGATCCTCAAGTACTATAGTAAAACTGGGTAGATATTTTTATTTACTCGTCCTGTTAGTTTTAAACGTTTAAGCAAGAATTTTAATTTCTGAAAGTTTACATTGGTCATAATGGCTTCGGTGTCCCTGGATAGTCTCAACTCTTTATATTGGGAAAACTGTTGAAAGTTATGTTGAACAAATGATGCCCCCTTCCCCACACATGAGCTAGTTAAGTGATGGATTGATAGGGTCCTGATTCAGTGAACGCTTTTTATGCAGCAGCTCTTGCGCTTGTTATTTATTTACCAATACAACAAACCTTTCAGTTAGAGGATGATCAGCCGGTGTGGTGATCAAAAAAGATAAATAGATAAATCACTTAAATGATATTTGTATAAGAAATCGCACGACCTCGAGTACAATTCGGGATTAATCAGGTAAGAGTGATTTTGAAAGTTCTCAAAATTGAACGAGCCTTTAGGCGAGTGCAATTTGAGAACTATCAAAATCACGAGTATCTATTAATCTCGAATTGTACGAGAAGGTCGTGCGGTTTGTTATTTATAGTACATTCAACAAAATCACTCGATTACTTGATAGGCTCCCGTACGGAGTACTATTTGGGATTAATTGTACTGCTCTCGACCAATAAGAATTGAGTAATTTTGTTGAGTGAACTATATATAAATGTAGTAACTCAGACAACTGCGAGGATCATCTTTCATTAGAACTCAGACAGGACAGTCAAACCTCCACTAACGGTCACCTCCCATCAGCGGACACCAAACCGCGGTCCCGGCGCCATTATGGCTCTTGGTATGCATAATAGAAAAGCAACATCCAACAACCTTTTGATGGATAATACAGTTACAAGTGGTGTCAAAGCTTTAAAATACTTGTTCTGGTGCATTTTCTGCCCTCTAGAGCATTTGTTTCAGTTTCACCGTCCCGTAGGCGGACACCTCTCGTAAGCGGACACTTACCCTTGGTCCCGGGGATGTCCGCTTATTGGAGGTTCGACTGTATTCACAACATATTGATAGCATCGGTCTCATGCACCTAACGTTTGCTTTCTCGGGTCAGGGTGGTTCACCAACCAGGCTGACAATGCATGCCTTTAATTGTCTCAAAGCAAACATCACATGTGTGGAGTGTATCTCTGACTGACCGCTACTGTCTCAAACTATCAGGCGTAGGGGGAACAAATGTTCTTAACAGCTTAATGTCCGGTGAAACTACTCTATAAGCACAGACAGCTTGATCGGATTTAACCGAAATTTGCATTTTGCCTTTGTAAAGCAGAACCAACACTTGAAATTGATCAGCTGCCGGTCTTCTATCACCACCCTAAAAGTGTTACAGTGTCCCTCGGTGATGAAGTGGTTTTCTGGTGTGCAGCCAAAGGTTCACCAGCCCCTGAGATAATTTGGCTGAAGGACGGAATGATAAACACCCGTGAAAAGGTTACAGTTTTCCAGGGGAAAGAAATTACCTATGTCGTGCTTAACATCAGCGTGGTCAAAAGTGAAAGCCGTGGTCATTATGCCTGCCAGGCGACAAACGCTATTGGAAGTATAATCTCGAAGGAGGCAGCGCTGTTAATAACAGGTAAGTTTCTGGTATGATGATGATGATGATAGTGGTCGCTAGTCTAGTTGTGGCAATGGTTATAGTTATCACAAGGTATAGTGATGATGATGATTGTAGGGATATTGGTGATAGTGATAGTGATAGTGATAGTGATAGTGATGGTGATGATGAGAGTGATGACAATAGTAATGATAATGACGATAGTGGTGGTTATGGTTATTGTGATGAGGTAGGTGATGAATAACGACTCATTCAGAGATACAAGTCATATAAACTCCTGTTGAAATATATAAATAGTTTTCAAAAATTGTAACGATCACTTTTGAAAGTATACGTTGCCTAGCATACGAAACGTCAAGTCTATATGAAATGCGTTCGTTTACCATGTTTATCTCCGCTGTTTGTGTTTTATTTCTAATCATGATACCGTGAAGTCAATCATAGAAACTATAGCCAAGGTGGCTCTTAGCCCCTTAGCACAAATTTTTGGATACTGCAGAAAGCTGTATTATTTGTGCTAAAGTTAAGGATTAGATCTGACACTGATACAAATGAAACGAAGTTAACAAAACTAGCACGGAAGGACCAGCATGAATTCTACCTACTTCTTAAAACCCTAAAAACTATCAAAAACGGGCTGCAAAACGTAAGTTGAAAAAATTTAAACATTACTATGTACCTTGATCAGTTGTTTATTTTTCTCCTCTGTTCTAATATCAATCCAAGTCAATAAAGTTTTGAGAATAATATATCTGATCATGCATAATTTTATATTTGAACTGCGGATTAAGGGGATGTATACTTTGTGATCATCACAGGTATGACATTTAATAGCCTATCCTTCATATTGTAATATATATCAAGACAACTACAATGCTACCAAGATAGAACTTCCCTTTTTTAAGCTAAGAAAACAGGAACTGCTGGTTAAAGGTCGATGTTGTTGTTACTTACAGATGAGACCTCAAGTACCTCAAATTCAACTAGTGATTCCAACATTGTATGGATCTTAATTGTCATTGCGACAGTTATACTGGTTTTGTTGGTGATTTCGATACTTTTGATACATAAGAAGTGCAGGAAACCTTCTTTAGAAGACAACAGGCAGGTAAGAGTGTCTCCTTCGCCTGTCTACTTTTCACTTTTAACAAAGTTGAAAGAATGATTGGCTGCAAATTACTAACCCGTGAAAGCCAGTTTTGTTGCAGATGAACGCGAGGTCGCAATTTCCTCACCTTCACCTTCAGCGAAACAACATCCACCAGCAGTTAAGAAACAGCAATGCATACGTGGACTCAACACATCTCTCTCGGACAGCAAATATAACGATGGAAAATGAAGGTTGAACTAGATGGCTGCAATCATCAAGCGACAATCAGTAGTTCACAGAATTAACCACCTTCCCAACCTTTACATATTGTAGAAGACGCTCGTTTTAATTATTATGCCATTTTTCTTTTGAATCTATACCAATTACCACAAAGTACATGAATAAATCAGTTTGTTGCAAACATTTCTAACGTCAATTCTGTAAACAACATGACATCCTATAGTGCAAGGCGCGTGAAAAACGATACCATTTTGACGTCAAATGTTTCTCAACCTTCTTCAGAAGGAAAAGATCTAATTAAGCAAAAAAAAAAAAAGAAAAAAAAGAAAAAGAAAGATCTAGACAGAAGAAAAAAATAAGTAAAGCTAAGTATTAACCTCTGGGAGTAAATGAGTTTGTATATTACACTGTGTCTTTTTGGTTTATGCAAAACATTAAAAATAAACAATAAACTAAAACTAAAACTGAATTTTGAATTGCCATATTTATCCACGTTGTATTAAGCCAAGCCTATTGAAAAAGTCTGTTCTGACAAAGAGATAGGGGTCGCAAAATGTCAACTCTTTGAATCTCTTCATGGTGGCCAATTACCGCTGTTTCAACTCGGTTGATAAAACAGCACATTTTCGTGTACTATTTCTCCGATTACGAAGTAAACTGACCATAGTTCCGTTCAAATTAAACTCTGATCCCCTCCCCCTTGTTGTTTAGTAAACCTATTTTGTCTGAGCTCGATGACCCCTGATTTAAAGATATTTGAATTATTGTTTGTTTCCTTCGCAGCCCGGCGTTTTTTTTGGAATACCACGCTATTTTACTGGCGCTATGGAATTTAATAGCTTTCCTCGCTATATCAAGTCCAGGAAATCGTTCATGGAATTCTTAAGGAACACTAAGAATGCTATAGTTGTGGTCAGGCATGATAATAAGAAATAAAAATTGTTGTCACTGACTAAAAAACTTTTTGTAAGGACGTTTCGGTTAAAATACTATAACCTTCTTCAGCAATAAAATGGCTACAAATGCAAATGAGTGTTTTAAAAGAGCCGTATTAATTAATTGTAAAGACTGCGACAAAGTTAATATCGGCCAAACATCAAGAGCCCTAAGATCCAGGACTAGAGAACACAAGAGAGCGATTTTCACGGGAGATATGAATTCCTTATTGACCCAACATTGTATAAAAAACAATCATAATTTTGACCTTGACGATGTCAAGATCATTGACCACTGTTCCCAATGGTCAAAAAGATTATTTTAGAAGCGTGGCACTCAATTAGCGACCCGAATGCCATCAATGAACACATTTACATTCCTGACATTTATAAGGCCCTTGGCAATCCCAAGTGACGTTTCTACGGCTCTTTTAAAGCACTCATTTGCATTTGTAGCCATTTTATTGCTGAAGAAGGTTATAGTATTTTAACCGAAACGTCATTACAAAACGTTTTTTAGTCAGTGACAACAATTTTATTTCTTACTGAACACTAAGAACTTTTTCCTTAATTAGATTTGTGGCAATAGGTAGCATAGTGGTGCCAATGGTCTGTCACATATTCAGTTGTTCATCCGATCAGCTTTAGTTCTATTCATTTCATTCATTCATTGCTTTCTCTATTTCTTCCTCTATCTATTGCTGGATTACATGTCACGTCATGGAGGCCATGTTGATGGTCCAGAACAATAGTCTGTCTCTCCACTGGGAACTAAACTTTATTTTTATGCAAATTCTGCGAAAAAAGTTTATATTGACCACCAACATGGCCGCCTCTTGTCACGTTGGTAAAATCGAAGAAGAAGAAGAAGAAGAAGAAATCATGCCATTCAAACTAAAGCCAGGGTTTAAACGTTTTGTACAGGGTCTTCCTTACCCCCTCAGCGCTTCTGATGATCTCTTGGGTGTTTACTGACTCTATTAACATTGTTTCTATGTACCCTTTCCATTCCTACCGTGCTCTCATCCTTTGCCTCGACTGAAGTAGAGTTTATACGGTATTTGAAATAAAGAACAGGTCATCATTTGGGGGCGGGAAAGGCTGGTGCAAATATTTATAGTAGCTTCCATTTAGCATAACAAGAACGAAACACTAAATGAGGGACTAACGAACGGACTCGAAGTCCCAGCGAGGTCAGCCCCATAAATAGGGGGAGGATCACCGATATTATGCAAGGAACAAATTTAGGCACATATTTTGAATAGCAAAAAGGGAGTGAGTATCGGCAACAAACATCGACTTGCATAGGCAACAGAAATGCTTCGCAAAGGGGAGGGTTAAGGGAATGTGAACATGACCTTCTCATATTTGCATTAGCCACCCCCCCCCCCCCCTCCCTCGCTCCCCTCTAGAAATAAGAACGGGTGTTAGGCGGAAAGACGGTATCTAAATCTGATCTAAATTTTTTACGGCTTCACCCACTCTCTCCTTAGTCTCCTTCGCAGCCGTTTTTTGGGCTCCCCCTGCGATGGAGACTACTCTCTCCTCCGAAGAGGCTCCTTCGATCTAACAATAGTAAAATAAGCGCGCGGGTGACGATGGGAAGCGGTAAAAGGCGAGAGCCTATCCAAAATAGCGCTGGGTTTCCGAGGAAGATCTAGAGTATCTACGTAGCATTTCAGATTTGCACAGCAACCAAACAGAAAAACAAGCGTTCTCAGTTTCTGCTCTGCTCGACCGTCTCAAAAAAAAAAAAAAAAAAGAAAAAAAAAAGAAAGGGAAATAGTATATACAAGAGAGTTTGTTGTAAAAGTCACGGCCTAATCAATAGCCGGAATAAATCAACATTTTCGAATCATGCGTCGACACACCGCGATGATGTTGATCTTGTGAGATGCACTTTTCAAGGATTTTCACAGCAAGGAAACCTTGAAACGGCGAGTGTCATTGAATGGTTAGGCAGACTTCGATTGCAAACGATACAGGGTTCAGGAACTTTTTAAATTAACAAGGACACGACTATGAACCTAAGCACTGACTGAAGACAACGGAAAGTTGTAAACATATGCTTATATTTTATTTGTGCCGATACTCATGAAAACCACGAACAAGTGATGGCTCTGCCTCGAATTGCGTCTACTAACCTTCTCTACTTGAATCTTTAAACGACCATTAAAATCATCTAAATCATCGCCCGATTCAGGTCCCTTATCTGGCAGAGGTCCCACTCCTTCTCAGCCATCTTCCCATCGTCCACCTCGCCGTCTCCTTGAGACACAAAGAGACCTCTGCGGAGAAGAGAGTTTCGCCGTTGCGTCATCATCCACTTTGGAATTGTCTCTGGTACGAAGACCAAACAGCCTATCGATAATTCACTTCTATTCCCCGACTTCCTTTGTCATAAGTCAGCAAATCACAAGCGGAACGGCGATAAAATATGTAAGCACTTGGTTAGTGAATTGAAACCCATCTGCATTCCACGCAGTCATGCTTGGATCATCAGGAATCAGACTGTGAGTGATTGTTTACTGTCAGTCAGGGAGGCAGCCTCGTTGCTGGGAACGAGATTGAGTCGAGGAATAATGAAAACCTTCGGAATAAAGAAGTTGTATATAAAGTGGAGAGGAAGCTAAGCGTAAGAGGACGCAGTAAGTATGCTATCTTATAATATATGAAAGATAGATTGATAAAATTTCACTAGAAAGAGATATTTTGATTCCATGATATTGTCTTACCTTGCGGTCAACTTTGCATACCAAAACAATCCATAATATTCTATAGGCCTATACAAGTACGTCAGTAAGGTTACCAGAAAGCTTTTATTGCGCATCATTCCCTTGTTTCGTTGTTTTGTAAAACATGAGATGGGAGCTGAAGGGTTTACGGTTATGGGAGACTTAACTCCGTGACCTGATTCTTGGTTTGAAATTCAAAGCCGATATTGGAAGACCATTCGATAAGTAATCTCTGGTATTCGGCTCCTCACGCGAGGCGCTCCCAAAAAATTGACAAGGAGCGTTGCTTGACCTGACCGCCTTTAGATTTATTTATCAATAAAAAGCGAGATCAAACTTTTTTGCTTTATCTAAATTATCTTCATCTGGTTTTGAAAAATCAATAATCGATTTCGAGTGTGGATGTCACCGAGTGATTGACTTTTTCCTTACCAAACAACAGTCACTAGTTATGTTTTAACTCATTCCTGCGCGCATGCACAATGAATGAGTTTTTGCGGAGTGGGCATTTGGTGTGGACTGTGGACCGTGACTTTTGCTCCTTTGTGCTCAGTTCCTTTCATACATGTGGGGGTAAAAACACCTTCGAAGGAGAAAGTAACGATATCACTAGAAGTAATCAAAGATCAGGAATTACGTTCGAGTGTCGGGTATGAGATAGTTTAAAATCTTAACAAAAGAGGCTTCATAGTTGCTTTGGGAGGATAAGTCTGGAAAGCGTTTATTATAATTATTATACATTTGAACTCGCCATCTCTTTTCTGGTTGGCCGATAGCGTACTGTGAATTTTCGAAATCAGCGCTTGTGACGTCATACCTGCAGATTATACAACTATTATCATACCATTTTTTGTATTGTGCGATATATGTCAGGTAAACAGTTGTACCTTTCTTTAACAAGATATGTTGTCTATGCAATGAGTTTTTAGTGTTTCTACTCATTATGCGTTAATTATTTTTAAACGTGAGCCGAGAAAAATCTAGAAATTTAGGGTTTTATTTACACGCGTTGCTGACAAAGTCAAGTCAGTGATGAGGGAAACAATGTAAAGGAAAGCAAGGGAATGCAGAATTTTTAATCAGATTCAGAACGATTTAAAGTTGTCTGCAAAATTCGAAGAAATGTTCTACGAAAACCATCCAAGTCATTGCGTTATTCTTTGATGTGATAGGGTTACGTTGACTCGGGCTTTTAGATTTCGATCCGGTTTCTACGGTCGCTCGAACAACTACAACCAGTTGCAAAATTGTTGAGACATTAGCCATCAAAAACGTCTCTTCTTTCTCTAAAACGCTGCCGCCAACAAATCTGTGAGATACTATACACACCCCCTCCCTCTCCCCCTTTCAAAGTTGTTCCTCAAAGTTTCGAGCATGGTGCTGCACCGTTAACAACTTTGATAAGAGGGGGAGGGGGAGGGAAAGCGGAAGATCATGGAAACGCCATTCAAGGCCAAATGGCGTACAGTGTCTCAAGTATTTTTGCAACTCGTTGTCTAATTAAGGTATAAAAGTGAACTTTGTTTTCTCTGGTATGAAGGATGCAACAATGGAGCTTAGCAATTAATTTTGAAGAACTATATTTCCTTATTATAGTCTTAGACATATTGACGTTCTAGTTCGTCAGAGAGTATGCAAAAAACTAAATTTGAATTCGTCGAATTTTCTTAACTTGCAGTTAATGACGTAACAAATCGGAGTGTATTCTTTCCTTTTGTTCGTGCAACTTAATAGACGCCCTACGTCTAGGGCGTCCAGACATAGACGCCCAACTTAAAGCCTTTATAAGATATGACAGGTCTGAGACTTTTCAAGAGTTAAAACTACCAGTAGAGAGCACTTCATAGTCAATGCTCAATGCGAAGTGACGTTATTGACAATACTATCGCGCCAATGTATAACTGCTTACACTTGATTTTAGCCGACAATAAAGACCGCCCTACAAGACTACTAGGCAATTAATTTTATCTGACAACAGTGTGGTAATTTCGTCCGTTTTATTTTGTAACGCAAGAACAATTGGCATGCTATTTGGTCATGTAACATTCTGTGATTGCGTTACTTTTTGAGTAAATGGCTTTAGAAGAAAACTACTTGGGCTACTATCATTTCTTTCCAATCCTAAATAGTGACAAATGCCAAACGAGAACAGTGGTAAAACGATTATAAGTGTAATATGCATTTCCTTTGATTTTCTGACGGTCTACCATTTTAGCACGGTCTACCATCGAAGAGTAAGATATATGATATCTTAGTGTATTTTTTAGTGAACGCAATGGTAGACCGTGCTAGAATGGTAGACCGTTGAATTTCGTAACAGTCCTTTGTGGAAATTAGTAAAAAACGTTTCAATCAGTGTAACATAAACGATGCAAAGCATTGACAGCACTTTGGCATTTCATTTTATGTATTCTGCCGCTGTTTTCTAAGCAGCTGGATTTAATGGCACGCGATCACATTAGAATGTCTGTTTATGTTGCTAATTCTTTTACATCAACAACAGCTTATCTCTTCAATCTAGTGTCGGCTTTTGGCGTCATTTGAAAAGGTAAACCTCTTGCCTGACGGAGATTCACAGTAAATGGCTTAGAATCACGTCTTTACAGACCGTAAGAGCAAAAACGGAGTTATATAAGTAGTCTATATCGAAGCTTAAGAATGTTTTCCGGTTTGCTCCGTAAAAACAGTGAAATACGCTCCGATTACGTCGTGCGATAAACAGCACAAAATGAGCTTTATCCGCTGGCCATTTTTAATCCACGTGATGTAAGACAATGAAACCCTATTTGTTTTAAACACCTCATGAAAAGCAAAAACTACAATAGCTCTCGCCCAGATTCCCTAACTAATAAAGTGGCCATACAGTGCACTAGCATTGAGACAACCAGTTGCAAAATTGTTGAGACATTAGCCATCAAAAACGTCTCTTCTTTCTCTAAAACGCTGCCGCCAACAAATCTGTGAGATACTATACACACCCCCTCCCTCTCCCCCTTTCAAAGTTGTTCCTCAAAGTTTCGAGCATGGTGCTGCACCGTTAACAACTTTGATAAGAGGGGGAGGGGGAGGGAAAGCGGAAGATCATGGAAACGCCATTCAAGGCCAAATGGCGTACAGTGTCTCAAGTATTTTTGCAACTCGTTGTAGCTACCAATACAAACATATGTACTTCGTCTGGTCATAGGTCTCCAGTATAAAGACGGGCACAAGACGCATTAGGCGTCTAGACGAACTATCCTTCGTAATTCGTCTTGAAAGACGAATTTCGAGCGAGAGTTCGTCTGGACGCATAAGTCTTCTTGTGCCCGTCTTTATACTGGAGACGCATAACCAGATTAAGTACATATGTTTGCCCAAAGTCGTCCAGACGGATAATGCGTTAGGCTCGATTTCCGCCGTTCTCTTGAGTCCGAAATTCGTTTCCCCGAGAGAGAGAGAGGGCTCAATTCCCAGACAGCGGCTGGTAATCGAGCCTAATAATGCGTCTCATGTAGTTCGTCTCGTCTTCACACTAGTCGGATAAAATGGAATACGCATAAGTCGTCTGGACGGATAATGCGTCTCTAGTATAAAAACGGCCAATGAGTTGGCTCATACTGAGCCTTTGATTTAGTTTGTTTTCAAATTATGACAATTTTCTGTTATTATTACTCGTACATCTCAAACGTTCACAGTTACTCTTGCAGACGTTCTTCTACATGTCTTGTTCAATATTTCATAACTAGTTTTGATTACGTGGACCAGAGTAACTGTAGTTCAGATTATGATCGTTTATAAATTTTGCTGATTAAAATACGTATAACCAACAACCCTAGCACTGCCACGTTAGTGATAAACTTTTTTACTGGTATTTGAAATCACTTCGTTTTGCTTTTAGGATTTTTTCTTGGAAGATAACGAAACTAAACTAAAAAGCAACTGGTGAGGTTTGAATCCGAGAAGATGTGCATTTCACCATCAAAGCTACTCATGGTCTCGTGGACGGTGATTGCTTTAGTCACCATTCTCTTGTTGGTGAACCTGTAAGTTGAATTCACTGCTGGAGTTGAATTATGACTGATCTACGGCAAGGTTTCAAACTAGCGTTTCGAAGTTAATCTCTGGCAAGGTTGTTTTGAGTCTGACGGCCATAACCCATTCTCTCCACACTTCATAATATTCATTTCATGCTGTTGTTGTTGTTGTTGCATTCTCAGTTGGACGGCAAGGCCTAGTGGCTCCTCAGCAATTTGTCAGTTGAAACAACCAATAAATGAGCCGAGGGAATGCTATGTATTACTGGCCTAAATGCTTAGCTATTTATTACTGGCCAAGTCTTGGCTTTTTATCCTGACCTAGAGCGGGTGTTTCCAAGTTGTGTTACCTTTCCCTATCCCAGGGGTGGAATTCCCCTATAAAAATGACGGAGGTGCTCGTCGGAACATTTTGACAACAACCCTAAAAGGTGCCGGAATCTCGTTTAGTGGGCGTGGCTCAAAATAATTTCAACCCCTAAGGGGTAACGAATACGGTTACCGGGTTCCCGCCATTTTTTAGATCAATAGCCTTAAGGGCCCCTAAAAGCTGCCAGCGGCCATTTAGGTTTTACCACCCTAAGTGGCTGGGTGACAATCCTCAATGTTTGTCCCCTAAAAGGTGCGACGAGCAACTCCGTCATTTTACAGAGGGGGGGGGGGGGATAGGGATGACGTACCTCATAGAATATAGACTTTCCACAGAAGACGCGATGTTGGAGTAAAGAAAAAACGAGTGCAAAAGGCAACATTGTACCTTCGTCGTATGAACGTGTACGTCAAATCCGTCGCGGTTTATTAAGTTCTTCTGACCATACAATTGCCACAGTAACTCGCAGTGACATCCTTTGTTGAATTGGAGGTTTTTGATCTATTAATGCCCAGGGGTCAATGTAATTGATCAATAGGTCAAACAAGTTCAAGGCTTCGGTGACTTTGGATGGAACCGAACGTGACGTGCTGTTCGAAAAAGGAGAAACCGTCCAGAAGTTACGTTTCCGCATCATGAGAACGTTTTTTGACAAGGATCTTGATAAAACCCCCGCTGTTTGTCTGAAAGTACAAGAGCACGATAAAACATCAGGAAAAGATTTGGAACTTCCAACACTTATGGAGGTTCATAGGAACGTTATTCTTATAGTAACGCGACCTCGAACAGTGGAAGAAAAGGTAGGGCGTCCTTTGTATTTTTTTAAAACGTTTTATATGTCAGCTTTCTAACCCAACAATTTCAATACTACAGTATTTCGAGTTCCCTTAACTGGGACACTGACAGGGTCCACATTTACAGCGGGAGCTGGTACAATGAAAGCAAATGTATGTTGTCATGAAGTGTGTCATGTCACTTTATGTCAGGCTAAGTCACGTCATTTCATGACTGTTTTGGTTTATATATGTATAATTTGCACAAAAGAGGATTGTCTTCCAACAAATAAACCACACTTTATTTCAGACCCGACGCGGTTCGGCTTCTGCCTTCATCAGGGGTCTTTGCTCTACGTTTAATTACATATGATTAGTTTTTGTGGTGACGTGATAAAGCGTGTGGTTCGGGGATTAATAACTACTTAATAACCTCGACCGTTCGGTCGTTACGGGAAAATCTCAAACTGAGGCCTTGCCGTATTGACCGAGCGATAGCGAGGTCAATACAGCTAGGCCGAGGTTTGAGATTTTCCCGTAACGACCGAACGGTCGAGGTTATTAAGTTGTTTATTATATGGCTAACATTACGGTTCTAAGGGAAAAAAAATTAGTTCAAGCACAAGTCGTCGCTTCACGGTAATCTATTCATTGACTTTTTCCAAACTCAGGTCAAACGTTTCACTAACAGTTTTCCTGGTCGTGTTTTCAGTTTGTTGCTCTAGAGGCACCAATTTTCAATGTGAATAAAACAAATGTGGCCTTTGGATGACTTTTTGTTGTTTTTGTTCCTAATTTGCATCATCCGTAATCGGCCCGTGGGCATTACGGGAGAATAATGCCCTAGCGCTTCGCTTCGCTTAGCCAATCAGAGCGCGCGTTATATCGTGTACAAACACAAGCCATATAATAAATGTAAATTACTAAGCTTTGTGATGTCAGAAACGTATGAGGTAATGTCTCTTAATTTACAAAAGGTGCGAATTTAATTCCAAGAATAGGATTCGTTACAATTAACATCTTCTTGTGTCGCTGTATTCTATTTGCTTTTTAGCGGGTGTTTTACTATTTTTTATTACGTAATCCTTTGTAAAGAAAAAATATATTTCTCAGTTCTCTTTGTTAGTTATTGTTTTGTAGCTTAACCAAGGCTTTTCCACTTCATGTAAATTTTTTTCCGAGTATTGATATCTTAGTGTTGAAGAAACCCGAATGGGCGAAACGTCCACTCGAATTAAAGACCTCCACGAGAAAAGTTCGCATCTTCTTCTGTTTATTCAACCCATATATATATTGTTCTCTTGCAGGAAAGATGCCGCAATATAGTCTTATCTGATAGTACTCCCACAGGGGGACCTATTGCTTTTCATCCAATCAACAACAACGTGCCCTACCGATTTTGGAGTCCAGTATTCGGAGGCTCCCATTTCGTACGTCGTGGTCCCAACAATATAGTTGATTGCAAAGGAAACTTTACGGATCCTAACAGTAAGTTGAGAAAAAAAAAGGCTGTGTAAACAGGAGCTGATGTCAGGTCCTGCTGATGTAAATTAAAGAATTCCCCCAGGGGACATTTCGTTCTGCCGATGGGATATCTCCATGGAGGGTTTCTTGTGTGAGTATGTTCTTATCGGCGTAGCCGTCAATCATAGATGGTGAAATCATAGGAAAATTCTTAAGGTTGAAGGTTGGTGTGGCTGTGGAATTTGAAGGTGTATGGAAAAGAGGATTACAGGGAGCACAGGCAAACTTCAATTCCTTGATTTTGGGGTGGGTGTTGCAAAAGAAACTCCGGGGTGAGGAGTGACGGGTTATCAGAAGTGAGGAGGCGGGCCGGGGGGGCCGGGGGGGGGAAGGGGGTGGCGGCGGTGGTGTTTTGGGGAGCGAGTAAACAAGTCACCCCGTGTCGTAAATTCATTTAATTGCACGGAATGTTGATTCGTACTAATATTACTAATAAAAAAACCTACAACCATATTTGCCCAGCTTACCACCTAACAGTGTCAACTTTTTTCTGATTCAATTAGCAATCTTAACTTCGGCGAGTACCAGAGAGTCATTTGTCTTCATGTTAGAAGATAAGCCCTCAGCAAAGAGGTATGCGCTGACCGCGACAAGTGCAAGGACCGTCGTAGCCACGGTAAGCCCTTAGTGCCATCTTTTTGGAGTTTATTTGGAGTTCAGTTAAGTCAAATAATCATATGGCTAATGACAAAACGCGAAAACGGTGTGGTTAGCAAACCAGAATTCCAAAAATATGCATGAAACCGGTGCCAAGGGTAGAAAAATACTCGCGAAAAAGTCACGATAGGTGTTAGCTTTGCTTCTCATTGGATGAAAATCAAAAGAAAAGCAACCCGAAAGCAAACGCGAACCAAAATTAACATAGTATATAATATTCTATACTAACATTATTGTATGAGTGGTAAATTGTACGCAGTAACACACTTTGGTACAGTTCAGCCCCACGACTAAGCTTCAAGGTAAATAAGCTTAAATAGTCAACTGGTCTGCCCCTGCTGCCAGTTGGGATTGTTATCTTGCCATGTTTTTACGAAATCCATGTCACTAGTAATTGTTTCATTCTCCCTGAAAAGCCACTAACGGGGAGACGGTGAAGTATTCAATTGAACCTTAATTGATCTAGACTATATGAACTGGTACCGAGTATTAGAACCACTTTTCAGGTTTAGTATATAGCTGGTTTTAAGTGATGTCACCAGAATTCTAAAACGCAAACTAAAGGCACCAAAAAGCTCTTGTAATATATTTAGCACGACGATACTTAATATTCAAGGTATCGTCATGCTAAATACTACTTTGCTTTGCGTTTTAAAATTGGTCAGGTTTGTAGTGGCCTAGAGCACAGCATTTCTCAAAATGTTTTAAAACTGATATTTTCGGTTGACTTTTCAATTTGTAAGGAAGATGTTGGTGTGAAAGTACTGTCTAAACAATTCTAAAGTGAAATTATTTCTGAGGCCAGAAATCGTTCTACGTTGTTTTGTTGCTCCTATCGGCGCGGTTCAGACTTGCTTCTGAATTTTCTTTATGGATCCAAAGGTTTTGTACCATGCTGATAAAGATTAAGAACACAAACCCACATACCACAGCTTTGGGCCAGGCTTCTAGCAGCCGAAAAATTTTTAACACCCAAGCTGTTGGAAGAAGAATCTCACTTTGTCAGTATACCAGCCATCGGTCCGTCAGTCAGCTAGTCAGTCAGTCAGTCAGTCAGTCAGTCAGTCAGTTAGTCAGTCAGTCAGCTAGTCAGTCAGTCAGTCAGTGAATAGTTTTATTTAAGTTTCAAAAGAACTGATGGCAGTAAAGAACCTTCAAACAAAGACATGATTCACTAACGGAAAAGACTAAGTATATCCAGCCAAAAGAGTAACAGAAATTTAACAATTTTTGATAATAATTTAATCATTTCTATATGATCGCCGGCGCGTATTTACGGTATTTACGGTGCAATTGACGGTGCAATTGACGGTGCACTGAATTGCAATTGGTATTTACGGTGCAATTTAAATATATTGTTATATATTATGTAAGTATAGAAGACAAAACGGTGCCACATTTAATGATCCACACCGCCACAATTCTTGCCACAATTAATGGTTAAATTGATCTTCGTTAGTTTGTATCATCTACATCAAGATCACCGCTATGATTACTAAAAATTTATCCAGTATTTTTCGATCACCAAGTCCAACCCAAATTATAGTAAATTCACACATTATATATGCATGTAATTCAGGAAAGCGTTACTAATCAATTTCATTCTTTTCTTTGAAGGAAATCAAAACCCCTGGAGACATAAATAACGCAATGAGATTTATACCCTACTACTATTGGAGCTTCACTCTTTTGAAGAATATGAATTATAGTACTTTGTATCTGGCTTGTTTTGCCAACGGGGAAGCGAAAATGGTGCCGATGAACAACTTTCGATATCCTGATACAAGAGCTTTGTTCATTTTTAATAGGTACGAGCCCCCTGGGTCATGAACTTGATAAACGCTACTGGAGGAACGTACCGTTGAAAGGGTTTCATCGTTAGGCAAGAGTCATCTTCCTACTGCCTTGGGGCCGGTACACCCTAGATTTTGAGAAAAACACCCCCGATCAGTCTATTTTGTACCCAACCCTCTATTGCTTAAACACGCTTCTTGGGTATCCCATGATACATGTTTGGCCCTCTCTCGTCCGCAGAGGAGGATCCGTTCTCCGTCCGTCCTCCGTCCGGGAGGATCCGCTGAGTAATGTAAGTGCAGGCACAGGTTTACAGGCGACGGCGGAAAGCGCGGGAGCCTCTGCCAGATACCACGCCCAAGATGGCTGCCATCCGGGGGGAGATTGCAATATTGGTTTATTTGAATTCAGATTTACCATCATGAGACAGCTCCTGAAGAGAACAGTCAAGCTCCGAATCCTCCGCCATATTCTTCCAAGAGAAAAAAGAAAAAGACATCTGACAAGATCACCCCCCACACTTTTGCTTCGTTTCTTGGAAATTATTGAATTAGACCTCAAAAAAACTAATGCAAACTGTAGCGAAATAATTAGCAATGGGTTTCTGTGAGTTTCAAGCTGTCAAGTTTACCCAACGCCGAGAAATCTATCGATGTACGAGAAAACGACAAGGATGTACGAGAAGTCGACGTACATCTGGCAGAGGTTCTCCGCACGATCGATCCATTCGACTTTGCGCCTGCACTAACGTCTTACAGCGGATTTATATAACGAACGTTAGAACCTCTGCGGAGGAGAGAGTGTTTGGCCACAGACGCAATGTTTTAAAAATTAGTGTTTTATTTTTTGCTCCCAGGTGTTTTTTGGTCAGTTGAAGCGACTCTTGCTTGCGTGTATTGCTTACTGAACTTCAAGTGCACGAAAGCCGTTGTAGCAGAAACAACTGTAGTAAGACACCTTTAGTACGCTCTTGTCATAGAAAACTATTTCCCGCGGTTTTTAACAATGGGAGAAAAGGAGATCATATTATAGACTGTTGTTACGCAGAATGAAAATTTGTGGTAACCAAGGATTTTTCCGGGATGATACCAGGGTCGTCACGAGGTATGTGGGAACAGGGATCACAGCCCCAGGGTCTGGGATCACAAACCATGGGATCAGGATTAGCAAATTTTGGTGCGATCAGGGATCAGACTTTGTCGACACGTTTTTAAGATCAGGGATCAGAATTTTGGACCAAAAACTGGAATCACTGACAATAACTGGGACCCTGACATACATATTAAGCTTCCATTTGATAAAAAAACTGCCGCAGTTTGTTTTGTATTTTGAGGCTTTTCGATCATTGTGACCAAAGTATCCCAGGAAAACGGCGAAAGCTGAGGGCGTCATTTCTAGAAGCGCATTATTTCTGGTTACCATACGAGATTATATATACGAGATTTTCTAATGCTGGCAATTATTATGCCAACAAATCAAGGCTTAATCAACAATTTTCTTCATTTTCAAGCCTTGGTCCTAAAATTTGGAATAATTTTCCACGTAGCTTGCGCTCCTTACCTAAAAGGTCTTTTAACAAAAAAGTCCATGCACTTTTGTTAAAATTACTCAACAAGGAAAACAATTATGACTCTAAAAAACGATTGTTGCTAAAATGACTGCTGGATTTATGAAACTAAAATAGCACCTTCTATATTTATTTACATTAATAACCTCCTGTAAACTATACGTACTTTAATTTACCTTATTTGCTTCGTTGTTACTCGTAATCATATACTTGTTTGAATCGATTTCACTTTTCTAAATTAACAATATTGTAATCCCCTTTTAATTTTTGTTTTCAACCTTCTTGTTGTATTTTAATATTATCTGAAACCAGCCCGACTCGATTAGCTTTGCTACATCCGGGTGGGTATTTATTTCATTTCAATTGGTACGTTGCTGTTGTAAATATATATATTGGAACTGTCAAGAGTTTGTCTCTTCGTCGTTTTATTATACCTATCTACAGATTTACGGAGAGACACGTATCCTCTGGATCCTCTTACTGGGAGTTCATCGTTGGGTAAACTGCTTTCATTCTCACTATATATATATATATATATATATATATATATATATATATATATATATATATATATAGAATAAATCTTTAAGAGCGCTCAACTCTGAGAGGAGCAGAAATTATAATGATCAATGGTAGAAAGACTTCAATTCATCGCTTTATTGCGACAACGCTGTTTCGTGTGGTCAAAGAATGACCACACTCATCAGGCAATATTAACGAATGACCGTTACAAGAACTGGCTATAAAAGCTAATCTATGTTGCTATGTAACAACTAACAATTCGTAAATTCAAACTTTGTATAGAAGCGATGGTAATGTGTATTCTTTTTTCATAAAATCCCCTGAAGAGTGAGTAATCACGAAACAGGCTTGTAGGGATAAAAGTGTAGTCTTTTTCCTGTTTTAAATATATATCTATATAATCTGTATTTGAAATATGGAATAAAGAACAGTTTGCTGAAAGCCACTCTTTGGGCACTATGGCCACGTGATAGCGGGCATTACCCTTAAGTCTGCCAATAAAAGTTCATGGACAGAACAGACCTTCTGAGATGTGGCTTGGAGCGACAAGAATACTTCCCACAAGCCACAGTTCCACATCAAGTTTTGCATCCACAGTTTCATTAACCCAGGAAATGATTGAGTTTGTGTATTGCACCGATCTCTATAATTAAACTTTATACGATGGAGCTAAATTATGTAATGCCGATATAAACTAATGTGGCAATATTTTGAAGTCTACGATAATACAGCAAAGTTTCCTTAGCTCTCGTTGGCTCAATAAGATATTTAGCAATTTGGCCGCCAAATGGCATAGCTGCAACATGGCTCTTGTAACAAGCGTTCTTGTTTTGCCTCATGCAAACATCGCAAACAATCGTATCCGATGTGTACAGTGAAATTCATGTCTTCTGATAAAACTCATTGTTTGCGAACATATTGCAGGCACTGATCATCGCTAACACTTACAGAATTCTTAAACTTCTCAATTTGAATGAAATGTAAGTTATCCGGCATTTTTAACAAACAAAAAACCGATCCGGTCTAGTGGTTGCGTGAAAAAATTTTCACGCGAAAATGTGAAATGTCCATGGGAATGTTTACTGGCCAAAAGTACCATCGCTTGTCTTTGAATCCCACAACTTGTTTTTCACTGAAAATTGTGATACCAAGGGCGGCGGAGTTTGCTGCAAAATCAGCAAAATGCGAGTTTTTTGCCCAAGAATACGACATGTGGTTCTCGGGTCAACACAAACTAGACGCTCGCGTGATTTGATATCTTTGCTTTCGGTAGAACTGATATGTGCTACTCTGAACAGTTTTTAAAGGCAATTTGTAGGGCGAAGAAATCAGCATCGAAGCAGTAAATTGGTCAAATACAGCTGTAGTACATCATAAGTTGCTTTTCTTTAAGCGATCGCGGCACTTGGGATATCCCGATTATGTTGTCTGCTATGGCAGGTCAAAATCTGTTTGGGATGCAAATATTGGATTTGAAGCCTCAGACATGGAGAGCATTCTGTGAACCAAGCTTCGAAAATAAACATCGATGAAAAGCTAGCCTCCCACGCAGTCGTTTTTAGGGGAGTCGTATTTCTCTTAATTCTGGTCGTGAGAAGAGCATTGGTGAGATCACAGAAATCTAAATCTCTGAGCTTTACGGATTGCAACGATAAGAAACAAAAGAGCCACAATCGAAGCTACAACACGTTCACGATCCATGGCGCAGTCACGAAATATATTAAGTTGTTGTGTTAAGACTCACGCGACGGAACTCGAAAATTTCCTGTCTGTCATCAACTCGACATTTGAGTAGCACTCTTGTGACAAGGAAACGTCTGGGAAATGTAAAAGTCAGCTTATGTGTTTTACCATAGTAGGCTTTGTTTACCTTTTTTATACCATAGTTAAGGGTTTTTACCTTAGTAAACTGCTAAGTGTGACCTCAACCTTTGTAGATTTGTTCAATGGTGGGAGCCAAGTGTCTTGGAAACAATAACATTTTCCAGTCTTTATTGGATAAGTAGCGACGCACATAACCAGTGTAATCTCGCGCGACAATAAGAAGACTTTGCCAAGCCATTGTCAAGCAGAAGAGAGAGGGTTTGCCAAATTTCTTGAGTTTGATAACAAGCGCGCCCCAACTTGTATCAGTTTAGTCATGTGCAGGCGCCTTATCAGGCGGGTGTTGATATTTTTTGAATAGGAGATTAGAATATTATTTACCATTTCAAACTTTGACAGTCAATTGCTGTGTTAACGGCGGTCCGCACAAAATTTGCCATGCTTTTTAAAAGTTACACAGCTCTGCTCCTTTGCGATCAAAACGAAGGCTTCTCCACTTGATCTCGGAAGAGTTGTGTATTCACAGATATCTAACCCAGACAGTCAGAGAGGTCCACCGAAGTAAATAATTTTGCCAAAAACTAAGGATGTCATGTCATAGAATACTCTAAAGTACCGGATTCGGATTAAATTGCAAAGCCCTGTAAAGTGCCACTCAGACCAGATTAGTAATGAGCTGTTTTTCCGTATACGAATGAAAATTGATGTAGCTAACAACTCAATACAGTCGGAGAAGAGGGCATGTTTATGTTTCATTTCCCATACCTTCAGGTATTGCATCTGATGGTCGAGATAGCACTGATCAGACGATTTTTTAACGGTCGGGCAAACACATTTGATTTACTGATTCGCACAATCAGTTATCTGGTTTAAATTATACTGACGTAAGGAATAGCCGAGATGCGTATTTACAACCTATACATTCGTTCGAGCACATCAGAAAAGCGCGTAGGACAGGAAATTCAAGTTTGATATTCGCTCACAGTATTTAAGGAAAATCAACAACAAATCAAGTCAAATCTAAGGTTGGAAGTAAAGGAGAGAAGCCCAACGCAAGCGGTAAGTTTTGGGTAGCTAGACTGAGTGAAGGAGGTCTTGACAGTACCGTCTATTGTATTCCTGATGGTCGCTTTTTCTTTTGTCCGTTCCAACAAAAAGTAAAGCAACCCGATTTAACTATGAGCTACTATGATCAAGCACTGATCGCTATTATTATATTTTCTTGTTTACCAGCATTGTAGACGTTCAGCTGCCAGAAATTGACGTTTGATGCACCTCCGCAAAAACCACACGAAAAACAATAGCTTTTTGGCCATAATAATTGTACTGCATTGCGATAAATTTAAATTTAATTCACTGTAAACTGCATGATCGTTTTTCAATGCTCATATTATCCAATATTTATCGCGCAGCTGATTTAGGTTTGCTAGGCCACATTAACTTATACACTGATGTAATTACTGTGTATCCTTAGAAAAACGTCTTCTTCCACAAAAGGCCTTCCAAGGGGTCGTCTGGTATCGCTCTGTCGCTCGTTTACGACTCTGTCTGTCGCCGGTTTGGTTAGAGACAAATGTCACTGTCGCAAAGAAAACATAGAGGAATTGAACTTGAATTGTCCCTGTCGCAAACTGTCGCGCTTTTTCGGTTGTCGGTGTTTTGAGAGAAGATTGTCGCCTGTTTTCGGAGCCAT
Organism: Galaxea fascicularis; assembly: GCA_948470475.1. NCBI lineage: Eukaryota > Metazoa > Cnidaria > Anthozoa > Scleractinia > Euphylliidae > Galaxea > Galaxea fascicularis. The sequence goes on along the minus strand of OX419340.1, from coordinate 33,357,118 downwards.
CTTAATATTTGGGTTCCCTCAGCCTCAACGTTCTTATAAAAAAGGTTCTTATTAAAGATAAAAGGTGTATTTGCTTGGTTTCATTTTTTAGGTAAATCAAGAGACAATACAGGCTACAGTATGCTGCTGGTCCTTATCGGTGTAGTTGTTATGCTTCGCACGTCAAATGCTCAGCAGTGTGTGTCGCAAATTGATCAACCTAACGGTATGTAAAAATAGCTTCTGAAAGTGGGCTGATACAAAGAACACGGAACTTGTAGATATTTTATCGAGTTAATGTGAATAGTCTCCATTTGGTGCGACAACCGGATATTCCCAGTCACGCGATGCGTTTAGAAAATCGCTTGCGAGCGAAAATATTTGATGGATTATAAGTTAAATCAGGAGCCCATGAATCTCCTGGTTATATTATGCCATCATTCTCTGAGGATGAAGTTCCATTATTCCATGTTATTCCAGTCAAGAAAAAAAACCCAGTTATTTCGTGTGCAAATTTTGTTATTCCGTTATTCCAAACAAAAAAAAAACTAAGCCCACTACCCATAATTCGAGTGCAAAAACTTTCCGTTACCCTTACTCCTTCATTCCTCTTCATCCCCCAAATCAGTTGTATGCTATGCTTTCGTCGCGTCAGAGCCAGGGACACCGTAATCATCAATAAAACCGCAAAAGATTGAAGCGAACTGCTCGCCATTTCACATGTTTGCCTTTCGACTCCTACAGATTTGGACTGAGTCATGGGGTCTAAATTTTCGTGACGTCGTTACTGCAAAGCGCCATTTGGCGGTTTGACCTTGAAATGGCTATTCGCACAAATCACAAAAGCAAACGCACTGTCAAATACCAATTTGATTGGTTTATCGAACAGAAAACAAAATCGGTATGCCTTCCGTGATACTTGAGTTCGAGAAAGTCAAGGTTGCTGAATGAATGGATATATCACCTTGAATTCACCATATGTTTTTAAGCAAGAGAAGCAGTGTTATTGAACAACGGGATCAATGGTGTTCTCAAACTGTAAACTCTTCTGGTGTTTTTAACTAGTAGGGGATAAAACGAATTGCGAACATCTGCAGTCAAGCTGTTTTGCAACAGTCAAACGAAAATCGCACCAGAAGCCTTTAGCAAGGTGAAACGTGTTAGAAGGCGTTTAGCAAATGCTATCTAATTTACCGAACGTCTTTACTGTTATCCCGAAATTATGAACTAATCCGACTGAACGTTGAAAAAGCATTTTGTTGTCTCTCAATTAGTACGAGCGCACTGTTTGGCCAATTTTTCGGGCTGTATTCAAATGTATAGCCCTCTCATATGAAAGTGGCTGCTTGATTTTCCATTTACCAAAAATCCCGGAAATTCTGTTTGGGATGTAAATTGAACACGACTTTTTGGTTCGTTTCACTGGAAATTTTCCGGAATAAATGGAATTGCTGAAAAGGTAGTCCCGTTTTCCCAGTGGAAACTTCCCAATGGAAAATTTGTGTTCCATTTACAGAGTTTCTCGTCTTTATCACCACTGAGTTCTATGCCTTTCGCCGCGGAAAATATCATAGATTGCATCGGCCGTGACTCGAATGGATACTCTAGAATCAGGTGTCCAATGGGAGACTGGATCTAAATGATATTATTTTTCGGTGAGCGGTTCCGACTCTTTCGAACTCTTTTTTGGCAAATAGAGTGGAGACGAGGCTTTTTTCGAGCAACTCACTGAGACTTTTAGGAAACTATTTTTTTATTACCACGAGCACACTTCGAGATTTACCCGCTACGCGTCGAAAATTGTAATGCTGCCCTCGGACGGGGAAGGTTTTTCTTCACTCATCCATGTTTTAAACAGTCTAGTGGAGATTGATAGTCGACATTCATCAATATACATTGTGTACTATATATAAGGCAAGTGGTATTGTATGTTCTTTAATATGACCCAAATGAATTTAAATGCATTCATTTGCCTCTTGGAAGTCAAAGTGATGGCCAATATGGCCTCTAGTTTGAATAAAGTCAACCGCTTGACAAGTATAAGTTCAGGCTGTTCCCCAGCGGGACTCGTGCAGAATGTTTAACCATAAAGAAGTATAACATTCACATATACTTTATTTCTGTGTCAAGCACCAATGGCACTAACTGGGGACTCACTACCAAATGACAAAATCAGTTACAACATATTTCTTAAAGCTACTAAAATAAACTCAGTAAACCTTACATTTTCATCAATCATTTGGTTACTTGTCAGAATTGCCGAAATGCCCTGACTATCTTTCTTATTGTCAACAGTTCCGACTGCTCCTACTTTGAAACTGAGCCGTGAACCCCCTCATGGAATCGTTAACGTGACCATCGTTTGTATCAGCAATGCATCAAAGGAGAATGGTGACTCTGCTTACAATGGCCAACCATACTGGATACAATTCTTCCTCAATGATGACATTTTTCCAGTGGAAGAATGCGGAGGTCATGAAAACGATAACGAGGACAGCAAAGTTTGCAAATATTCTATCGGCCAAGATTTCGGAACTTATACCTGCATATCCCATAATCAAATTACCTGTACAGAGGGCACTATCACAGTGGATTATCCTGGTGAGCTTTAGCTGTTTCAGTATAATCTTCAATTAGTTTTACTGATTGGGCTAAACACTACCGCTACAACAATGAACTGATGTACTCTCTGGATGTTACCTCACTCTTTACTAATGTTCCACTGGATGAAACTATTCAAATTTGTCTCGACAAACTTTACAGTCTCTTCCGGATTCTCTCACATTACTAAGCGATGTTTTGAAAAACCTGTTGGATCGAGTTTCTCACTAAAAATAGCCACTTCATCCTTAATGGCAGGTACTACCATCAGATTGATGGTGTGGCCATGGGCTCTTAGGTTCGGTCCTAGCGAATATATTTATGATTGACTTTAAGAGAAGTCGGTCATGACTCACATTAATCGACCTTCCATTTGGTTTGATATATTAGATATGTTGATGACACCTTTGCCTTGTTTGACGATTTCGTTTCTGCGTCCGAATTTCTACAACACCTCAACACTTACTACAACAGAAAATTCACCATCGAATTTGAGGAGTACGGCAAGATTCCTCTTTAGATGTTTTCGTCAAACGTTGCTGTCAAAACACGCCTTCAGGACTTACATCTATTGAAAGAAAGCATTCACTGGTCTCTACACCAAATGGGATTCATCCACTCCTCGCAGGTATAAGATCAATCTCATCCGCACTGTTACTAATCGTTGCTTCCGAATTCAGTTGCTCTACTCCTTCGCTGCTTCAATCTGCTCTCAAGGATTTACGAAACCTCCTTCTTCAAAATAGGTTCCCTCTAGGAATAATCAGTTTTACTGATATGAAATCGAACGATGTTCTAAAGAAAAACAGAAGCAAGCCGAACATTCCCATCTCCACCGTTCCAAAGATTTGATCATATTGTTATCCTATTTAGGTTTAGAAGGCAACCAGATCGCGAAACGCCTTAAATCTTGTGTTAATAAGTTTTATTCTATCGTTAATCTCAAGGTTATTTTCGTTAACAGTCGGTGAATCAAATCCTTCTTTCTCCACAAAGATCGCTTGAATCGTTTCCAAAGGTCAAAGGTTGTTTACAAGGCAAGTTGTTGGGACTGCAATGATTTCTACATCGGCAAAACGAAGCGACGACTGCAGGATAGAAAAACTGAAGATTTTAAAGCGCTCTCCAAACAGAAACACACATCAGCTATTGCGGATCATATTTTATATAATAACCAATCAATGCGCGCGCTCTGATTGGTTAATCTGCCAGTAAACTCAAGGGAATTTCGCGCATTTTCTGAATTGTTATATAAAAGCAATAGACCACAATTTTATATGGTTTAGAGGCATGATAAACCACTTGGGATGTTGAAAGAACACTTGAAGAATTCATAAATCAGTCGCCTGCGGCTCGTGTTCTTCCAACATCTCGCGTGGTTTATCAGGCTATAAACCATAGAAATTTGTGGTCTATTGCTTAAATGACAAATGGACATAATACAAAATCGGATCATTTTGAAATCCTCGCGTCAGGAAAAACTGATTACCATTGTAAGACAAAAGAAACCTTGTTAATACAAGCAGTGACAAGCTGTCACTTTATTACTATGTCACAACTTTTACTTTTGAAAATGTATGTTGTCACATACGAAACGTCAAGTCAGATTTCATAAAATGCATTGCTTCACCATGTTTATAACCACTTTATGTGTTGTTTTTTTATCGTCCATGTCAACTATCGTTTTCATCGTCACCACTGTCCTCGTCATAATCATCATCATCACCATCATCTTCACCATTCGTCGTCACCACTGTCCTCGTCATCATCATCATCATCACCATCATCTTCACCATTCATCGTCACCACTGTCGTCGTCATCATCATCATCATCATCTTCATCATCATCATCATCATCATCATCATCATCATTATCATTATCATCTTCATTATCATCATCATTATCATCTTCATTATCATCTTCTTCATCATCATCATCAACAACAGGATCATCATCATCATCAACGTATGTATGTACTAAGCTGCTTTTCTTGGTGAGAGGTCCAGTATGAATAGTTTTCTCTAAGGAAATAACATTAAGGGCAGCCGAAATTTTAGGGAGCGAGAAACATACTGAATTTCGAGCCTTCCCGATTTGGTATTTATGTGATGCGGCCAATTACGGCAGTTCGTTTGGTTCCCTAAATGATACTCTTTTACTCAAAAGCTCGGTGTTGTGATACGATCAGGTCACACATGACCAGGAGTCCCGTTTCTCATAAGTCCAGTAAACTCTTCGAGACCAAAAAGCCATTTCTAAAACTGCGATCCGCTTTTCTAAAAAGCTAGTCTTTTAATTACTGTAATTTCAAGATACGAAAGGGCATATTTGTTGCCTGGAAACGTCTTCGTTTTTAATATACGTGGGAAATTAAAGCACCCAAAATCTGAGACCCGAAAAGTTTCGAAGGTTTCGAGCGGCACCACAGGTCACATATGAAAATACCCAAGGTGTTATTTTTAGAGTGATTTTACTTAACCCGTGATGTTAAGGGGAATTCCCTAACATAATCGAAAATCCCAAAAGTTTCCGACTCTGCGAAAATAAACCCTTAAAATGTACGACTCAACACTGCAACACGGCCTTCAAATCACAACTTAGCCAAAGCTTTTGTTTTCTTGCTCGCGCCTACAACAAAACACGCGTAACTAATTTTCAAACTTTGAATTGACCACTGAATGAGCGTGCGGGTTTAAAAAATAAACCACTCAGAGCGAACTTCACATCCGCGCGCCCGTAAATGCATAAACGTAAAGTCAAAGTTATAAAAAGGTCACAACACGTGAAATAGAAGTTAGTATAATAGTAACTACTAGCAACCACCACACACTGTTTCCTTTGTATTCGTTTGTGTTTATTTCACTATTACGCAACATTACATGTTGATAATTAAGTGAAGTACGATCGTCCGGGTGAGTGTAGTCCTGAGAAGGACTGTTTGTGATGACATTGACTGACGTTTCGACAACCTGAGCGGAAGTCATCATCAGAGTCAAGTGATTTGTGTAACGTCAGTAGATGGTATAAGTACTCTGGTCGTTGATGTGATTGGTCAACGAAGTCGTGATGTTATTGGTCGACTGTCAGTTGAGCCTAGTTGTCATTGGCTGTGAAGACTGTACACAGTGATTGGTGCGTTTCGATCCGTCTTTTGTTAGTCTAATGTGTGTACGTGTATTGTTAGTAAAATTACATGTTGAGTAGCAGTAAAATTGTTTCACGGGTTGAGTCAAACCACCCAATCAGAGATCACCAAGTCCATGCAACAAGGCTGTGGGCACATGAGACACATATGCCAAAGATTGCAACTTAGACCGTGGAATGGCCTACAAGGAAGAAACGACTAATTCAGCTTAATAGTGAGGCCTGGAAGACAAAAGTAATAGAAACGAACTGCAAAGAATGTGAAAGATGATCAACATAACTTTCAATTTCTTTCCTTTTTGTCCTCAAGGCCTCGCTATCAAGCTGAATTTTGATATTTTGAAAGTAGCCCATTCTGATCCTTTTTTAATCAAAGCTATAAGTGGTTCAAGATGAAAATTTGTTGCCATTTACAGGTGAGCACACCACACAGACTTCCCAAACAGTGAAACTAAATAACTCGGCCGGCGCTCTCAGGCCTGCTATCAACATAGTTTGGACCACAGCTGTTACTGCGTCTCTTCTACTAGTTGCGGTGATTTTCATACGTATGTTTAGGGGCCGTCGACGTATTCACTTCTTCTCCACTTAACGTCAACTGGACGTTTAAGTCAAAGCCCCCTTCCCCCCCTCCGGCCCCCCTCCTTAACCCTTTGGTTCCCAACGTTGCATATCGGCGTCGAAAATTATTGTTACTTCTTTTAACATTTGCTGCTTGCCTAAGTTAAGTCACAACATTATTAAAATGTGTTCATAGCGCCAAATGGTTAGTTTAACACCTATATATCACAACCAAAAATCAGGACGACGACTCCATATTTCTGCTGTAATATACCGTTTATTTAGCAACAAATCCCTAAAGGCTACTTTTTTGGTCAAAGAGCAACACCAATAGGTGCACTTCTTTGTCGTCAGTTTTTTAATGGAAAATCAAAAACCTACTTTAGCAGCAAACTTTGGATCCAGACCTTCGTCTCCGGCAGCAAGGTTTCCTCTCACGTTTTCTGCTGGCCGTGCTTGAGCATTGTGAACTAGTCGTAACCTATCTCAATTTGTCTCGTTGGTGACCGAAAAGAATTCTGGGTAAATCCGCCATAGCACGAGCATAGAACTATCCCGATTCCCGATTTATAGAATTTTCGATTAGGGTGTCGGGCCAGCCAGTCCTACCAGCAAAATATCACATCGATTGAAATTTTTGCTAGTCAAAACTTGCCTAAATTGCCTGGGTAGGTCCTGGAATCCTCCCACAGAACGGCCAGAGAGACAGCTTCACTCGCGAACCGCCATGTGTAATCAGTAGAAAACATCGTTGGCGACACAGTCAGCATGGAACTGCCTCTCGCCTCTTTTTCTTCCAGAGGCTTGCCTCCACCCTCATACCAGCTTAATAATGCTGACCAAAGGGCTTTTGTTAATGAAAATAGCTCGAAAAACTCTTAAAAAGCGATAAACCTACCCGATTTGAGCTTATGAACTGGTTCAGTAAACATCAACGCCGACGTAGATCACTTGGCAACTTAACTTGAACCCGTGGTGTCTTAAAACCCCTGATATTGTATTGATAACTCCTTATACGGAAAGCCTAGCACTGCAGACTATTTATCGTCAAGATTACCACCGAAAAAACTAAGGATGCCTGGTATTTAAAGGGTTAACGTCCACCTGAAATTTTGCTGCCCCAAACGTCACTGCATGTTTGTAACACGCATTACGTGAAGGTTTCAACAGTATCGACACAATTTCCTGCTTTTTAAACATAGAATTTTTTTAAATTGAATGGAGCTTTCTACTACCTGTTCTGTTGCAACATCTGTAAATCTGCTTTTTCCTATTGACGTTTTTGCCTCTGACTTTCAGAAGAGAAAACCAGAATCCACTGAATAGTAATGTCACATGTGCCAATCTCAACATGACACCAACTTTATTAAAAAGACCCAGTTTGCTTTTGCCCCACACTACCGTCCAAAAATGGATTCGCCTTACCCCCTCTTCTCCCCCTGTAAACATCCAGTTGACGTTAAGGGGGAAAAGTGAATGTGTCGACGATCCCTTACGTTTCAAGTGCAAACATAACCGATAACAATGTAATAATTTAATACTGCTGAACACGTGTAATTCACGTACCCTTAATATCATGCAAATATAAAAGTGAAGTAAACTATGAAATGTCAGGCGAAATTACTACAGGCTATGTTTTATAGGAAGTCCCAAATTTTGTCAAATATTCGACGAAACAAGTTGTGAAACAAAGGTCGCAGTTAGGACAGTCACTCAGAGCTCCCAAGCTCTACTCCTGACCCCAAACCCAACCCTACGCCCACCCTGCTTCCCACTCTCCCCACCCATCAGTTGTTGTTTCACTTGCTAATTATAATTCGCTTGCGTATGCTTTGTTACAGATGAACGAATGGCAGCAGTGATTTACTGATCTCCGAGCGCCATGGAAACAGTGGAAGGTGAAGAGCAAATGCTTTTTGTAGAAACTTGGACTTTGATCAAGTGCTACACGAGTATAATGCTCCATTTTTTGTTCACTACGCTTTCAAATTGCCGGTTCACTGCGCATGCCTTTTTGGATCAATCATTCAATTAATCGGTTAATCAAATATATTTGCCACCGTTATTCCTTTTCATAAATCACTTTGATTTAACATTTGCATATATGGTAGCAGGATGATCTCAGCAAATCAGGCAAGCACGTTAGAGCTTTTCCAAGTTTTTTTTTTTTTTCACAAGTACAGTCTATTTATTGCAACGCAGAAAACAGTACCAGTACTTACACTTGCTTACATTCACCTTACATGACTTAAATTACTGACAATAAGATACTTGGACTAATTACAATACAGTACTTACACTACTTACAATATGGCATTCACACTGTACTACTTAAAATACGGTACTTACACTACTTACAATATGGCATTAACACTACTTACAATACAATACTTACACTACTTACAATATGACATTAACACTACTTACAATACAATACTTACACTACTTACAATATGGCATTCACGCTACTTACAATACAATACTTACACTACTTACAATATGGCATTAACACTACTTACAATACAATACTTACACTACTTACAATATTGCATTCACACTGTACTACTTAAAATACGGTACTTACACTACTTACAATATGGCATTAACATTATTTACAACACAATACTTACAATACTTACAATACGACATTCGCACTACTTACAATACAGTACTTACACTGCTTAAAATACAGTAAAATTATATACAAAACTGCAACAAAGTGTTACACGATTGAGTTTATTCGTTGTACGAGTCAAGTTCGAGTCGCGAGTCAAGTCCGAGTCACGAGTCAGGTTCCAATTTTTTTTCTTTTTTTTTTTTTTACTACCCTAAAATGGACTACCCCTGAAAAATACTATTTCAGATGACTGGTATGTTATAAGAAGCTGCGATTATATACATTGCAAGGATAATGACCAGTCTTAGCTTATTTGTTTTCGCTCCACATCACCTTCAGCTGCCATTTTGAATAACTATACTGAATAAAACAACCGCTGTACACAAAAAGCGTAGACTAAATCAAAACAAATATTCTGCACACTACCGGGGGACAATATATAAAATAATTCGAAATGGCATTAAAAACGAAATGTAAGTGAGACACCTGGCGTCATAATTATCGCAAGTCTAATGTCACAGTAATTGTCAATCTTGCTCCCATGTGATTTAGCAACTCAGTCGTTCTCAAACAGACGAAATGATCTTCAGGATGTTACTCATGATTTGTTTTGTTTGCTTTGTGCCGAAAATTATGGAACGAAAACAAATAAGACTGGTCATCATCCGTGCAATGTAAGTATATAATCACATCTTCTTATAACATACCAGTCATCTGAAATAGTATTTTTCAGGGGTAGTCCATCTTAGGGTAGTCCATTTAGGTAGTCCATTAGGGTAGTCTATGGACTAGGGGTCAGTGTTTTGTCCACCACCCAACAAGATGGCTATGGTGAGGAAGTTAAATATTCCAGGCTTCGACTCCCTTCACCGTGTGTTTTTCCGGTATATCGGGTATATGGGACATGTTCTTCAGGCATGTGCAAATTTGAGGCCTTAATATTCTTAGAAAATGTATTAATATTGAAAGTTTCTCGTGTATCTTGGTGAAACAACGGCAAAACGCAGCGGTAATGGCTCTTTTGATCGAGAATGAAAAATGTCGCTAACTGGGAAGTTATTTCTGGTCACTGCTCGCACATAATTAGTGTAATCAAAAGAAAAAACGAAAAAAAAAACAGTGAAAAAAAATTTGGAACTTGACTCGCGACTCGAACTTGGCTCGTGCAACGAATAAACTCTACACGATTACATAAATTACTACCTACTGAGAGTACATTATTTAATAACGCGTCCCATGGGAAGTCCCCAGGCAAGCACGTTAGAGCTATATAAACGTCACAATAATCATACTATTATGTGGCCAATCTTTACAACAATGCAAAGCAGAACTGAAGTATAAATGTAGTTAGGTGTAGTAAACTTAAACAATACGGATTGTGTACAGCAGGCAAGTACATCGGGAGATTCCAGCTGCGTATTGACATATAATTGTAAAACGTATCTGACGTAATATTTCTGGACCTTTCAATGGCAGTGTCCCCCATGAGCGTCTGCTTTTAAAGCTCAATAGATATGGTATAGATGGACAACTACACCTGTGGTTTAGGAGTTTTTTAACCAATCGAAAATAAAGAGTACTGATACGTCGATCGAACTCCAAATGGTCACCTGATAAATAACGTGCATGATTCTATTGCTTTACAATCAGATCCTTGATATAGGGTTAACCTCTGGGTCTCCTTTTTCGTAATAACTATGTACGTTATTTTGAACTAAAATTAATGATTGTATAAAAGTGACCTGTTGTTGCATACGACGACAGTTTAATTCATTAATAATGGCAAGCTATACGAAAATGTTTTCTTTTGCTGGGCCCAGCTGTTTACCCTTTGAAATCAAATTTAGCTGAAACCTTCTCACTTGAATTAGCAAATAAAAAAAGAGACGGAACTGTTCGTTTATTAATTAATTAAGTGATTAATTAATTTGTTCACCTACTACATAGGTAATCTGATCTGTGCGACTTAATTCTCTGATCTGGAAGAGATATATAATTTTAAATGGAATCCCTAAGTCTGAAAGGAGATATATCTCGGCCCAAAACAAGACCTACCGTCTGATATGTGCACCATGACGGGGTCGTGATTTAGGGACTCTTTCTATAATGAAACATCTTCAACAAAACATTCCTGGTATTGCAGCAATTAAAGCTTCAAAACACAAACAGCTCCTTTATTTACATGAACCCGTTTGTGGGGAGATAAAACTGCCAAAATGTCGGATAAACTACTAGAACAAACTGAATGGAATTGCGTTTCTAGAACAGAGTATACAATTTTGATAAATAACCAGAACGAGGCATGTGAAATTCCTGGATCGGATATCTCCAAACAGTTGGAAGGCTTACCGGACAACATGCCCCCCCGACACCTTCCCTTGGCTAGCTGGACCACATGCACCCCCGACCCCTTCCCTGGGCTAGCCGGATCACATGTACCCCCGACCCCTTCCCATGGCTAGCCGGACCGCATGCACTCCCGACCTCTTCCCAGGTATCTCACCATATGCATACGACGAAAGGTTAATAAAGCAGCTTGAGCAATAGGTCTTGTCCAGGAGCCTCCCCTACTCCTTTCTTCATGAAAGACGCATTGTTTAAACGTAACCGAGTGCATTCGTGGTCACAAATGGTATTGCACAATAGAAGAAAAAAGGATCCAAATACTGAGAAGTGCCATGTAAAGCCGGCAATGCGAAATCGAAAGAGCTTCAATAACTGCATTTCGCGATGTTACTCGGGCGCTTACGTTTTCCACTTTCGCTTGGCACGTGACAATGAAAAACGCCTGACGCTCAATTTTCCTTAGTTTGTGGTTTGGTAGCTTCTCGATGGGAATTCAAAACTGAAAGTGGTTCGCGCAGTTAGTCGATAGAAAACAGCCCAACCCATTACAATTCGCTAATTAGGTAAGCTGCACGAAGGCAGAGGACACCAGTCGCGGTTAGACTACCGTCTTAGCTCTATATTCATTTCATCCAAATGTTGATTTTCGTCGCTCACGAACTCCTTTGGTACTTCGCTTTTATGATACACCTGTTGAGTTGTGTCTGTTGAGATGTCATCGCAAGGTCGATCGACTGCGAACATCATTTCACTGACATCAGTTCATTTCGAAAAATGTACCCTGCAGCAAAACTTGAATCACGTGACGCTCAATTTTCCTTAGTTTGTGGTTTGGTAGCTTCTCGATGGGAATTCAAAATGAAAGTGGTTCGCGCAGTTAGTCGATAGAAAACAGCCCAACCCATTACAATTCGCTAATTAGGTAAGCTGCACGAAGGCAGAGGACACCAGTCGCGGTTAGACTACCGTCTTAGCTCTATATTCATTTCATCCAAATGTTGATTTTCGTCGCTCACGAACTCCTTTGGTACTTCGCTTTTATGATACACCTGTTGAGTTGTGTCTGTTGAGATGTCATCGTAAGGTCGATCGACTGCGAACATCATTTCACTGACATCAGTTCATTTCGAAAAATGTACCCTGCAGCAAAACTTGAATCACGTGAATTGCTTCTAGATGCTGTATATATCTATTTATTATTGGTCTAATAGAAAGACGCTGTCACCCTTTTCCTTGCCTGTTAAAATAAAGGGGCTTTAGGCTCTTTCTAAAAGAATACTGGTATGGAATATTAACAGGAACTGAATTTGCACCTGCCAATGCAAATTGCACCAGCAACAAAATGAAAATAATCGTCAGTGCCGGCTGGGTATGGCGAACGGTTGTCTTTGGTTTTCCCTATATCTAATTATCGAGGATCTCAGTCTTGTTAATTTTTAATTTATTCGTTCGTTCGTTCGTTCATTCATTCGTTCATTAGTTCATTCTTTCGTTACTTCCTTCGATCGTTTCGTTTCAGTTTATTCCTTGCTTTAGGAATTTCCACATCGGTCTGTCTCTACTTGTGCACAGAACATTAAATATTACAATCGTTTGTATTTTAAATTACCGTATATCGGTCCTTTATCTATCACAACGCAACGCAGAATTAAGAAATTAGTCAGCACTTTTTGCACTGACCTAGACATTAAGTTGGTGTTTACCCCGTTTAAAATTAGGAGATGGTATGGGGTTAAGGATGCCATCCCTACGGATTTACGATCACGAGTCCGATTTATAAGTTTTCATGTGCAGGCTGTAGTGCCTGTTATATTGGTGAAACCAACAGACATTTCGCCACTCGCGTCCGTGAACATCTCTCCTCCGACAAACATTCCCACATCTTCAAACACAAGTTCTGAAAATTGTCGTTCCCTTTGTTCAGAGGATTGTTTTAAAATTCTCGACTCTGCTTCCACTGGCTTCCAATTGAAAATCAAGGAAGCCATGCATATCCTTTGGGAGCAGCCGTCTTTAAATTCCCAAGTCAAACACTTTAATTTATCCCTTCTTATTCTCAGCATAATTAGTTTCTTTGTTTTTTTGGTTCGCGTCTTTATCCTTAATTATTCTTTAATATCTCACTTTGTTACACTATTTATTGCTCATTTTCATTTTATTCCTCACTGTACGACTGACGATGGATGATGTCTCATGCGAAACATGTTTTCATTAAATAATGAACTTCAAAAACATCGTGTGGTTCATCAAAGCGATATAAACATTATGCTTTTACTGCTGATACCTGATGTCACTGAGGTATGACTCCACTTTCCTTTTTTCTCTGAAAAGCGAGTCTGGTGAACGGATGCTCTCGGAATGTAAACAGGAACTGGATATGCAAAACATTTAAATAGAATAACTACAGCTGAAAAATTAAAATTGCAAAGCCGGTTCAATGGACAATGTAGTGAACGGTCGCTTTTGAAGCTGCTGTTTAATTTTCATGTTTCTCGCGGGGTCTTGATGTTTACTCAATGCCCCACTCAATGCGGCCACCCGTTCGTTCATTTCGCTAGCGGTCTCCTTTCCGTCGCTTGCTAATCTATATATTTAATTTGTCTTAAATTGTTACTACTGTTAAATTATTCAACAAAAATGCTGCATTTCCTGAGATGTTTTCAAGATGCTATGTCATTTTTTGAGGACTCAAATTCTTGGTAATTTGATTCGTGATTTACATTTCATTAAGGCCGTATGTAACGCATAACGAATCAGCTCATGTTTATCCTGACACTCGTCTGACTACCCATGATTGCTTTTATCATTGCCGTGGTACACGGCGACGTCGACCCGCGAGAATGTGTCAAAAGGAAACCGTTGCAAGGGAAATGGCGATTGAATATTTTGGTTGAGGTAGGTTTTATGGCCGTTGGTTGTTTGCCGTAAAGAGCCGAGCGACTTCCGCTTGGAATAACTAATTTGTTTTTGTTCCTGGTGAAGAACAAACCAAAGAACAAACCTTGTCGTTACGGCAGCAGCCAGAGGAAGAACACGATTCAAATCAGAAACTAATGGTGGAATACTAATACTTGAATTGAGTGGACGTGACAGCTTTTAACGCAAAGCCGTCTTGAATTAGTAATTAGTTGTAACACCATTGACATCCATCTGAACATATAATCTATTTCTACTTGGATTGTTAAGGTCATTTCAGTTCCCATTTTATGATGAAACGAAGGGATTTTTACCCAGCATACAAAGAAACAGCTAATGACACAGGATAACATCATCCCGTCTTCGACGCGCATGCCACAGCTAACAGCCTCAGAAAATAGACCTGACGCCATCTTGACTGGCAGCATGGAGGGGGTAGGGGGGAGGCAAACGGGGTGGGGGTAGGGGAAGGCAAACGCTTTGGATGACTTTGCGTAAACTTTCAGGTGTGCGTAGTTCGTTATTTTGCGTTGTTTTCCTTGACAACGCTGCTACAAAGAAGCGGACTTCCAACATTGGCCATTGGTTTAAATAGTTTTATTGATATCTTTCATCCACCAGAAATTAAAAGTTAGGATTCTAGAGAAGGTACGATGACCGTAAACTGGAAATGTGGCTTCTTATTTCACGGGTATTTGCACAATTTTAATCAGGAGAGTTTGTGAAATCTTAACAATTCGTTTACGGTCGTTGTAGCCTGAATCTGTTCTTTATACTTCATGAAGATAATTAATTCTGTGGGACGTTAAAGAACCACTAGGGACGTAACGAACCCTGGCTGTGACCACCCCTAGTGCTGACCTTGTAGAGGGCCACAAGTTTATTAGTTGCTTCAACTATTCCGTGCCACCCTCTTTAAATAAAGTGTATTATTATAATCTCAGTACAAATGTCGTCTTTTCAAAGACAAATTCACTGTAGAAATTCGCCTCTTTGTGGCGGCGTTACAGCAGTTCAAAGTCGGCCAAAATCCTATACATTTACTGTAACTTTAGCCGTGCTTGCCACGCAGCCAAGACGGCATCAACAACCGTGGAAAGGTCTATAACCAAGCGGAATTGAAGGAGGGTAGCAAAGGGGGGAGGGGGGAGGGGAAAGTCGTGATCCCGTTTCACGCACGAATTTGATCAGAACTCCCGCATCACGTATATTTTTAACGACATTTCATTCATAAATTCACGAATCACGTATCTCTTTTGGTTCCTTTCACGCGTCACGCATAGACCCTTTGCTACCTTCTTGACATAAACAATGTCTTTTATGGTCATGCAAAGTCGCGTTATACTGTATGCTTCAGCTTGAAGCCAGTCTTATTAGGCCAAGCGCCTGATAAGGCTGGCTTCAAATGCTGCTGAAAATTTGACAACTGAAAGGCATAGGACATGAAATGTTATGTTATTTAAGCACTTAATGCTGAAATAAATTGAATTATACCCTGAATTGATATGACAGGATACGAGGGGCAAACTATTCACTGAAACTGTAAACTAATAAAGAGAAACATGCATTTAACAGAATGGAGGATTTGAATGTTAAGATGTGTACCAACTAAAAGCAGGTTTTCTGTCAATTTAATTTGTAATTCAACCAAATCTCCTTTCCTATCTTATAGCTTATCCTACACTTTCAGATATATCGCATCGTATCGTATCGAATCATATCATATCGTGTCGCATCGTATCATGATATTTCTTTTCATATCATATCATGTCATATTTCATGTTATGTGAATTGTGAATTTATGCTATTTATTACTAAACGACAGAATTTATGCTGAGATCATGATAATTCAAAACCATATTTTGTGGCGCTTTTAGTTCATTTTCCTCATCCTTGATCAGCGTGGTGTTGATAGCCTTATTATTATCGTTACCATGACACACATTGGCAGGTGCTGTAAAGTGTATCAGGCAAAACGGGCGTGATATATGATACGTATCACTGAAGGAAAGTACGAATAGATTCAGTCGAACGGTTCACTCGAGAAATCTCTTCTGACAAGCTAAGCAAAACGGCGGTTCATACAGGCCAACTTGCTGATTGCCTGGGGATGATTGCCCACCATGAGCATTAAACGTAAGAAGGCAATTTCCTTTAATGGTGATATCCTCTTTGACATACTGTAGTATGTTGGCTCACCTTAAATTAATGAGTTGCTCTACACTAGCGGGTGCACTTTCAAAAACTATCTATTTGCTGAAAGAAATTCACTAACTCGTCAAACAAAACTCACCAGCCAAAATATATTTTTGCTTCTCATATCTTTCTATCTGTAGGTCTAGTACCATACGCACCTTCAGGTAAAAAATATTGCTTGTGTCTGGCATAGCTCGGAAGTTCAGTACACCTGAACGTACACCATCACATAGTTAAATTTTACAAGCACGTACCCAATTAATGAAGAAGACTCGTTACAATCTCTTTTTCTTTTTAGATTTCTTTGTGCGGAATTCGTTTTCTTTTTCTTTCTTTTTTTTTTTCATTATTATTTTCGTCTTCCTCTTCTTCTTCGTGTCTTACCTTTATTTCTTCACGCCTATCTTCCACCGCAAATGTTATGAAAAAAATTTGTCTACGCTTTGTCCATGCGTATGTTAAGTTATGATTTGGGTTAAGAAGACAGTTTAAACGGTGACTATATTAAATTTAAATCTGAATTGTTCAATAACCTAGGACCAGGGCCTTAAATTCGGCGAAAAGGGAGTATCGCATTAGTTTTTCCAGAATTCTTTTCACTGAGTATTGGTTCGACTACCTGTTAATAAGGACTTTTTAAAACGTCACATTTCATACGCGCCGGATCCAATTCGATCTGAATAAATTCGACTGAGCCAGTCGAATATTCGACTGAAATTCGACAGTTACACCGTTTACAAGACGCCAATGAGTAGACAACGGAAATGGTAAATATGAATTTAATTAAGACGTTTTGGGGTTCATTCCATTTTTGTATTGTAATCTTTTCCTGTCGTTTATATTTGCCGTTCATTGTACCATTCATTTTATGGTCGAGATTAGTGGTATCCCGACAACAGTATCGAGCAGAAACTAAAGATTGCCTCTCAACTGAAGGGCTTTTAAAAGTTTCCGAAACCGGCATTGAAATCCAGCCCACTCCACATTTATATATAAACGTGCTTTGAATGTTGCTCTTGGATTGGGATGAGGCCACAATTATTATGGCACACGAAAGAAAGAATGAAGTAAAGACAAAAAAACATATCAAGGGCTCCAGATAAGATGGGAGAATTTATTTAAATGATATGATAACTGATTTTTGTTTCGTTTTGTCTTGATCAGGGAACAAAAGTTAAATTGAAAGAAAGAAAATTTAGTTTGCAAGACATGTTTTGGAAGGCCCTTTTGCCATTCGTCACTCGAAAGGCAACTTAAACAAAGTTGAATTAAACCAGCTGGAATTTCTAATGAACGTAATTACTAAACGACAGAAAGATACAAGTGTGTATCTGCGTGAGCTCTTCAAACACAGCTTAAACTCTCCTTTAAGACAAACAACGGCTTTCTATTGAAGTACTGAATCCTCATTGTCTTTCATTATCATTTAAATTAATGGCTAAGTTGATTCTAACGTATTTTCAGCTGTTCTAGGGAAGACAGGTGGCAAAACAAACTTTGCGATGCTACTGCTGTTTGGTTTAGTTCTTGTGCTCCGCGAGTCAAGCGCAATCAGTTGTATCACGACCAGGGAGCAAGCTCAAGGTACGTAAGTAACATTGGGACTACAATCTTGGACAAAATGGTTGAGAAAATTGCGCTTTTAAGTGTAGCCGCGTTTCTCTTCTGCAGAGAATTTTTATGTACAGAAATCTAGATTGCATGTGAAACGTGAGTCTTTCTCTGCGTTTGGTACGAGATAATGGAACTGTCTACACCCTGACTGGCGTAAGCTCTCGAAAAGAGCATTTAAAAGAAATTCATAAGTTGCTTCTGACTGTACTTGGGATTGAGGACTATTACGTTGACGCCCATTCTCTAATATTGAAATTCAATACCAGTAATTACTGTATACCACACAAGTGAATAGTGCTTTTCGTGCGTTCTGATTGGTAAACCCGGAGGTGATTAGCAAAGTACTATTCACCTCCGAGCAGCCGAAGAGAAACAAAACCGCCTCCCGTTTCTGTTTCTATATGCGGGTTGTGTAAATTGTCTTTTAATATTTGACGAAATAATTTTAAAATAAATTAAAGCTCTATTAAAGCTCTCGCCATTGGGTTATTCGGAGATGTTGCCTCTGAAATTTGAAGTATATACGTACTTGTGGCGCGCTGTCAAAAGCTAAGGGATCGGGGATCCTCGTACATATTCTCTTTAGCAAACTACTCTCGTCTGTATGCAAGACTATTGGAAGTCTTTCTAGGCACAAAAATAATCCATCGCGGAGTTTCGATGAAACCCACCACCCAAAAATCGCTACATACAGTCAGTTTATATTCATTTAAAATTAACTCATCAGTCTAGCAGTCATTAAGAAACGCTGAAACATCCTGCCTATCTTTCTAACTATCTACAGTCCATGAAGCTCCCTCTTTGACCCTCAACATTGCTGAATTCCCTGACGAAAACGTCCTACCTATTGGCTACAACGTAACAATAGTTTGTACAAGCAACTCATCGAAGGAGTATTACGAATCACTATTCTATGGTCGACCATATTGGATTCAGTACTATTTCAATGATGATTTTTGGCCCAAGGAGGAATGTGGAGGTAGAGACAGTGATAGCGAGGACAGCAAAGTGTGCAAGTATTATATACAGAATGCCACAAAGAGCGGAGATTCAGGACGTTACAGTTGCTGGGCTTACAACCAAATCAAATGTACAGTGGGCAGTTTGGAACTGGAGTTTAAAAGTATGCTTTAACTACAGTCTATTGAAATGTTTCCTTTACCAATTTTACAATATGGCCATCTTTTTTATCATCATCATCATCTCCTTCTTCTTCTTCTTCATCTTCATCATCGTCGTCGTCATTATCGCCATCACTAACTTCACCGTCATCACCATCACCATCACCATCACTATCATCATCATCATCATCATCATCATCATCACAATGAAAATCACCATCATCATCACCATCACATGAAACCCCTATCCTCAAGGCATTACATTAGCTTCCTGTACAACAACGAATTGCTTTTAAAGTTTTACTACTGACTTACAAGGTAAATTAATAACTTAGCACCTCCCTATATAAGTCAACTTTTAGTACACTATAATCCACCTAGAAAATTAAGATCTGCTGGACAATATCTTTTGGAGGTCCCAAGGATACGTTTTAAAACCTACGGAGACAGAGCGTTCTCAGTTGTCGCCCCCAAGTTATGGAATGATCTGCCTCTTGAAATTAAGCTGAGTCCATCGGTTGCCGTGTTTAAATCGCGTTTAAAAACTCATCTTTTTAGAATTGCTTTTAGATAATAATTTTTATTTT
This sequence comes from Galaxea fascicularis, assembly GCA_948470475.1. Classification (NCBI taxonomy): domain Eukaryota; kingdom Metazoa; phylum Cnidaria; class Anthozoa; order Scleractinia; family Euphylliidae; genus Galaxea; species Galaxea fascicularis. Next base: position 33,337,435 of record OX419340.1, on the reverse strand, counting down.
TAAGTCTACATTTAATTTAGTTTATACTATTTAATTTAGTTGTTACTTCTATGATTGTATAGCGGTATAGAGCTTTGTATATACCCGCTATATAACTTAAATTATTATTATTATTATTATTATTATTATTATTATCAATCTGTCTCAGAGGAACTAGATCCACTGTACGGAAATCATGGGACTTCCGTAATATTGATATAGAAATTGAGAACACTGAGGGCGCTATTTATTGACTTTTTTTTAAAGGAACATTTTACGTGTTTTAAAACAATTGTAATTAGGTCTCAGTTTTTATATTTATATGTTTCCTCTGATGTGACATTGCTGCCTGTATTTTATGCGAATAGAGATTTTTAATCAAAAAAAATTATTATTATTATTACTACTATAGGTTTTTATTGAATCTCATTTCCAGAAACACACGAGTAATCATCAAAAGTGTTCTAGTCATTTGAAGAATCCTTTTTAAGATATGTAACTGCTTTTTGCCTATTGCAATCGAGGGAAGTCGTTTATTTTAAATATTTTGTCTTTGTGAAAGATCTATTTATTTGTTGCTGTATTGTTAATAAAATTTTCATTATTATTATTATTATTATTATTATTATTACCATCATTATCATTATCATCATCATTATCATCTGTTACTGGGTCAGCAGGCGTCGGCGTAAGAGGACAAACATTTCGCTTTCAGGAAATGCTGTATCCCTCGCTTGTGTTTTTGCCTTGTTACAGTCTTGTTGCCTTGCATTCTTCCTCGGTCCATGTTGCTTTTAGTTAAATTAATCATAGATTCAAATAGATTTTTCCACTATCACAACTTACTCCATATTCTGGAGGGCCGTATCGTATCTGTAATGGATGTCCTGTGCCCTGACAGGGTAACAACCGACCGTGTGGGACTGTAGCCCGAGTAGTCGAGCATAGCAGTAGGAGTGCCTGACCTCAATACTGACTACCTCCAAGTTTCAAGATTCTTGTAATCATACTTTTAATTTCAGGTCCACTGTCGCCATATTTCAATGTCAGTCTACCAGAGCAATTAAATGCTACCACCGGAAGGAAATTTAATTTAACTTGTCAAGCCTTTGGTGTTCCACGACCAGCCATCACTTGGTTTAAGAATGGTTATCGCGTAACAAGTTCGTCCATCAAAGGAGTCAAAGGTCGTTCCATGTTAATTTTTGATCCCGTGGACTTGACTGATCAAGGGCAGTATTGGTGCGAAGCAAACAGCATTGTTGGTTGGAACATTTCGTCTACAGCTTCTTTGACAGGTAGATAATAAACTAAACAGGGTATGTGAATGATGGATATGAAATAAGTCATAATATGAACTGCGAGTATCGTTCTTCATTTGAAACGAAGATGAGTAGTTAACCTTTTTAAGAACTAAAAGAAATGACCTTTATTTAGACTATTTACCGTACACAAGGGCTATTGGGGCCGAGCAAATTCTTATGAAACAAATAATTCAAATAAACATAACATGACGAGAATCCTAACTGACGGGAGGCAAGGAATTACCCAGAACAACACCAGCTAGCGCGGGCAAGAGCGGGATTTGAACCCGGGTGACCGCATTGAAATCCAGCGCCCTAAACCACTCGGCCATGCTGCCTTCTTAAAGATATACATAAACAGTAATTTTCTTATGTCGAGCGTGAAAGTCGTTATAGGTCATGCGTTAATTTTACTCAGTATTATTCTAGTGTTTTCGAAGCCTTCATTCAAAACGCATCCTCAAAACATTGGTGTGGACATTGACAATGGCGTGGACACCATAATACTTAGCTGCGATGCAGATGGATTTCCACACCCAGTGATTACTTGGTTGGAAAACAATTCGACAGTCGTCAATAAAACTTCCATTGTGATTCAGAATGGCAGTCTTTCCAAGCTTGTCGTTGTGGCCCTCAAAACGAAGGAGGTATCGAAATACCGTTGCATGGCAAGAAATTCGTTAGGAGTAACTCTCTCCAAGGAAGCAACACTTACAGTCTTACGGAGGCCTACAAGATCTCCAACTAAAGGTAGCTTTGTTTCTTTAGCTCAGTCATTTCCAAAACGTTGTGAGCGGCTAATCTACAGGGAAGTGTATAAGAGTATACGCCCTTGATTCCTGTTTAGGAACATGAACTCTTCTAAGAGGTTTCCATGATAACAGAGTCCGCTCTGATAACAGGCGGTCAGCCCATTGCCCAGCCTGAAGGCAAAGACTGCAACACTGGGAAACTCGTCCCACTTGGAAGTAAAATGCAAACACTTAAAAGCTTGTTAATGTTGTTCAATATTTTATGGTTGAAAAGAGACAAAGTAATATAAGAATTTAGAGTATGTTTTATTGATAATATTTCCTCTTAATTTCATGAAGTTATCGCACCTGAACGTTGTAGTTCGCTGAGGTAATAAAACCGACGAGGCGAGAATTCGTATTGATGATGCTACTATATAATTTTCGTAGTTGCAGGAAATACTGTTATTGAAGCCGACAGTACTTCCAAGATTCTGTGGTCTAGTTTGAGCATCGGAGGTGTTATGGCAACTCTTTCTATTCTTGCAATCGTGATCGTCTTCAAACGGAAGCGGCGGAGGAGAGCTAACCATGCAGCAGATTTGGAAGTAAG
>OX419340.1:33314808-33332308 GCA_948470475.1 Galaxea fascicularis | reverse complement strand
ACCATTTCAAGGAGACGAAATTAAGTCGCTTTACTTCTCTTCTCTTTCTTTCATAGATAACTTTAATCCTCGAGAGCGCATGTCACTTATCCAAGAGTTAGAAACCCTAATACGCGTAGATCGCCATCCAAATGTAGTAAGCTTGGTCGGGGCTTGCACATTTGAAGGTAAGACATATCCAGTACACTACTTTTTAAGAGTACCGAATTAATGCAAGTTTCAACTGCATAGGGCTGTTATGTTTCAGATATGTTTAAGCTATCTGTTGTGTATTTCAAGTAATTATATCGATATAGATACTTACGCAAATTTAAACAAATGTTAAAAACAATGACCACGCCTAAATGTGAAACTAATAAAATTATGTACATTTCTCGGTCATTGCTAATATACATCATTACATAAAAACTCAAGCTTGAATAAATGACTGAACAAAATCTTTCAGTCAGCTTTAATTTAAGTATGAATTATTATATAATAATGATGATTATTATTATCATAAATAATGGAGGAAATAATTTATTCAGAATAATGCTACCTAATACTTATGCTTGTCACGCTAATACGGGTTATTTCAGTTAAGGAATGCTAATTGTAATATAAACAATTATTCATAGAAAACAAATACAGAAAGATGATAAAATATGGTATCCATTAAACGCTTCATAATTTTGCGGTTCATGCTAAAAAGTATTCATGCATAAAACTTTTCGAAAACGTTGATCTTTGACATACACAAAATTACAAATCTTTAAAATTGTAATGTTAAAAAATTCTTTTCGAATTAAAAAAAAGTAAAAAAGTTATTAAATGAATGTGGAAAGTAGGTCACGTTTGCTTTGGTATTGGATTGCTTCGCCTTGTGATTGGCCAGTTGAACTCCCGCCACGTTTTCAACCAATGAGAAGCAGAAGCAGAATGATTGTTAGAGCGGTTTTCAATGACCTGTCGTCAAACCAAAACCAAAGTTATTACTCTGACCAATCACAACAGATACAAACAGAGCAATGAGCCAATCAGAATACGAAGCAATTACATTAGCTGGTGCAAAGCGCGGGAAAATGCACACGTGCAAGTCGCGAATGGTATTGATTCCGCTTCTCGTTGGTTGAAATGTGGCGGGAGGTTTGCCGGCCAATCACAGCGAAGCAATGCAAAACCAAAGCAAACGTGGCTTACTTTCCACGCTCATTTATGACCGCTCTATGTTACTGTTCAATGTTATTGGTTTTACAGTACAAGCCAGTCTTGTACTGCTGCATTTGGTTAAGGGACTTATTGTTTAAAGAACTGTGATGTTGCGACGGTGTGGAAAAGGAAACAAATCTTAAGCGTTGGAGTGATTATCAATTAAGTACCGAATTTATTCCGCGTTTGTTTTGAATTGGTTTGCATCACCTCGCTCTTTGATGATGATTGGTTGGCAGAACTCGCGCCACTTATTTAAGCAATAGACAACAAATTTCTATGGTTTATAGGCTGAAATGTTGGGAGAACACGAGAAGAATTCGTTAATCTCGAGACGCAGGCGAGTGATTTCTGAATTCTTCAAATTGTGTTCTATTGCTTTTACATAATAGGGAGTTTAAGCAACGACGACGGCGACGGCAACGAGAACGTCATTTCAAAATATAACTTCTCGTTTTCATAAAGTTTTCGTGATTATTTCAATTTGTTTGACATGCAAAATGCTGGCGAGCTGCCAGGGTCTAAATTACTGTGAACGGTGTAAAAGCAAAGAAAAAGAAAGAAGTTTTTGCTGTAATACGCTCACGTTCTCGAGAAAACCTGCAATTTGGTCATTTCACGTTGTTGTTTTGCAGAGGACGGCAAAGAAATGTACCAAAATGTAAACGCACGTGCAGAGCGATTGTTTTTGCTCATTAAATCCATTGTTTTGTGGCGTTCTCGTTGCCGTTGCCGTCCTCGTTGCTTAAACTCCCTAATAATTCAGAAAACACGCGAAATTTCAATGAGTTTACTGGCACAATAAACCATAGCTGATTGACCAGTCAGAGCGCGCGCATTGATTTGGTTATTATATATTTTATCCAATAAGAATCAAACTTAAAACTGATCGTGTCTGGCTTGGATGCATTAGGACCGGCTTTATGTGAGTGCTTCCAATTCTGGTTGGCTCACTACCAAGTCGCTTAGGGCGCTTACCGCAAGTTAGTTATAGTAGCTTCCATTTGGTGAACATGACAGCAACACCAAATGAGGGACTAACGTACGGACTCGAAGTCCCAACGAGGTCAGCCCCATTTGCTGAATAGAACAGGCCGGCACTAGGGGTGGTTCGTTACGTCCCTAGTGGTTCTTTAACGTCCCACAGAAACAATTGTAAAGGATTGTGAGACGGGACCTCCGGTTTATCGTCCTTATCCGAGAAGACTAGAAAGTCTAACCATTTGTAGATGTCATTGCAAAGGAAGCACTTTCTCCTCAGTTATTTAAAGACCCTGAGTGTTGGTCCGGCCGGGGTTTGAACCAACGACCTCCCGCACGTTAGTCCGGAACTCAACCAACTGAGCTAACCGGTCGGCGGTTAAAGTCAGTACTGACCAGCTGTGCGAGTCATTTTGAAAATGAAATGTTCTTTTGAGATTTTCCGCTATAAGCCCATCATTCACTGCTATGTATACTATGCAGGAATGAACTCATCTGGCCGAACAGTTCTGATTAATAGTGGAATTCTCTTTTACAAATGGACTGGTCTGGTCAGCCAGTTCTTGACTAATGGTAAACGCCCTTAGTTTCTCGTGATTGGTCAAGGAAATTGCATTGGTTCTGGGTTTTGCCGCACTCAATTGAAGCAGATCCGAGGTTTCATTTTCTTGGTTGGTTTAACATTGATGAATTTATTGAATAATTGATTGATTGATTGATTGATTGATTGATTGATTGATTGATTGATTGATTAATTGATTGATTTATTGGTTGATTGGTTGCTTGATTGCTTGCTTCCTTGCTTGCTTGATTGATTGATTGATTGATTGATCGATGTTATTTTTATGCCGTGTCAGATCCTCTTTGTGTGGTCATTGAGTTTGTTTCCGGTGGGAGTCTTGACAAAATTCTCCAAGGCAGCCGTGTTGAGCCGCAAAATGAAGATCCAGTTTACACCAACATATGGTCGAGGTTGACTGAGAGAGAACTATTAAACATTGCTTCAGATGTCGCCAATGGCATGAGACATTTGGAAAGTAAACAGGTTAGTATAGAATGAGAGCTTTGCACAAGCGTGTGGCAAAGAAAAACCGCAACGGTCACGACAGCTCTAGAAAACAATTTTTTTAATGATGGAAAACAATCGCTGTGCGCGTGCGTTTTTCATTTCTTTTCCTTCCTCTTCAAAGACTTCAAAGCGTCGTCAAATGATCAAATTTCAGTTTTTGCTGAGAACATGAGCACATGACATTCAATTCTTCTTTCTTTCAACGGAGTTAGTAATGTCAATACCTGTTTCGCACACATATTGTAATTTCTTTTATAACCTCTTTCTATCAAACTGTCAAACTTTGTATCAATAAACTAACTGACTAAACTGAAACAGAAAACTTAAAAAAACCAGGCCGTCGAATCCATAAGCAAAACCAACTGGGTGCTGGCCATTTTATTTTGGTTTTTTGCTCGTTAGCTCAGTTTGTAGTTGCACTTAGCGTTGCAAAGCAAAACCGAAGCAAAGTAACTTTCAATTCTCTATCATTGTAAGCCACCCTTAAGATCTTATAAATACCTTTCATTTGGAAAAATTAAATGTAGTAGCATCAAATGATGTCGCTCTTTTCTTAACCCGCTTTGCATTAGTGTGTTCACCGGGACCTGGCCTCCAGAAATGTCTTGGTTGGAAATGGACTGGTGGCGAAAGTGGCTGATTTTGGAATGGCGCGTGACGTCTCCACAGATGGACAGTATATAAAAGTGACTGAGGTACCTTATATGTCTCCTTACAAGGCTACTGTATTCCGCGTTCCACCGATGCTTTTCAAGAACTGTTTGAGGCATTGCTTATAAGAGGCAAGGCACATGTTTTTATGTGGAAGGCTAACCAAGTTGGGTAGCCGGCCTTGCCAAGAAACCTTCCTGGGCGATGATGCCAGTTTTAATTAGAATCGCATAACTAAATGAATTCTCGCCATCTGATTGGCTATCAAGCTGAAGTATTCAGAGTAGAATTGAAACTTCAATACCAGGCAAACCGATAACGGATAATAAAAACTCAGAGCACCGACTTTCTTTTAAATTGTTTTCATGACGGTAAAAGTTCAGAAAAAGAGGGTTTGTGAAACACAAGGTTCAAATGAAGTTTTGTGCGTTTGGCTTGATTCCTATTCGCTGGCCTCTGACATTCGTGACAGTTGGTTTGATGCTGCAACATTCGCGCAAAGGAAATCTTTTTATGAATAAGAAGCTATATGTGATTTAATAAAAATTAATCACCTGACTCGTGAATTCCACGTTAAATACCACTTTAAAAAAACCGATATCGCACTCATCGCTTTGCGTTTGGTGCGATATCGGTTTTCGCGTGAAATTTAACGTGGAATTCTTTAGTCAGGTGATTAATTTACCTATAATAACAAGTATAAACTAAAATCAAAATACCATGATGTGAAATAAAACAATCTCTATCTTCTTCAACAAGGGACGAATTCCGTGGTTGTGGATGTCCATGGAGGGTTTAAGAGGCATCAGTACAATCAAAGGAGATGTGTAAGTTGAACAGATGATGGCTTTATTGATTTCAATTGATATATCGATATCACTTTTCTCTCCAGTACTTTTATGCCCGTTTGACCTTCGACTCGTTCAGTTTCCACCGAGGGACAATGCGGATAGGCAAGAGTTAAGAACCTTTCCCCGCCCCGGAGGTGCTCTCTACTCTTGTCGATTTGCCATCTTCTCATGAAAGTTGGCCGGTATGCTTCGCCTGCTTGTCTGTCAGTTGTGATGGCTTTTGCGGAAACCATTAGATCGTATAACTGTCGGTCTGTCTATCATTTCTCTGTAGAACAAGGCATTAGCAAGAGAGTTGACAAAATTATTATATTAACTACCATGTAGAGTAAGAACCGTTAGCTTGTGATGTGTTAGCGATATTTATATTAATAAGCAGGTATGAAAATTAAGTGTTTTGGTCGAAAATAGCGTCACGATACACAAAACCCGCCAGCAGGCATTCTGGTGTATCTCCCATGGTCTTCACTGAATCATCATATCAACGAAACCCGACTTAATCTTTATCACTACTATGACAACTGGCGCACCGATTTTAATTTTTCTTACTCCTATCGTCCTTGTAGATTTTCTCTGCACCCCCCTCATTGCTAACATTTTTGCGTTCTTGATTTTACCAGGTGGTCATTTGGAGTTGTGCTGTGGGAAATAGTTACCCTTGGTTAGTCTAAACTTTACTGGTTCACGTTTCATAAATCATAATGATTTATGAAACGTGATCTTTTCAAATCATCTATCTTTTCAAATCAGGATGTTTTTGTATAAACTACTTTATTGATTCATAACTAAGTGGAATTCGATCGTCCGGGTGAGTGTAGTCCTGAGAAGGACTGTTTAAGGTGACATTGACTGACACCGGTTTCGACAACCTGAACGGAAGTCATCATCAGAGTCAAGTGTTTTGTGTAACGTCAGTGGGTGGTATAAATACTCTGGTCGTTGATGAGATTGGTCAACGAGGTCGTTGTGTTATTGGTCGACTGTCAGTTAAGCCTAGTTGTCATTGGCTGTGAAGACTGTACGCAGTGATTGGTGCGTTTCGATCCGTTTTTTGTTAGTCTTATGTCCGTAAGTGTGTCGATCAATCTGTTGTTTTTGTCGCCGAAAAGTCGTTTGTAAGATGCCGGAAGTTGTAGGCAATGGTTTACTGGTGTCTGTTCTGAGTTATTAAACCAGCTTTCTAGTACGATCCGTTGGTAGTAATGTTATCTTAAACGGTCCTTTTCAGGACTACACTTACCCGGAAGATCGTACAACACTTATTTATGATATGACTCCTGGATTCAGTCCATTTACGATTTTTATTGATCCAGTTGTCCTCCTGCCTTTTCAGGCGAGCTACCATACAGGGGTGTGAGGAGCCTAGTCGAGCTGCTCGAATTATTGCAAGATGGTGTGAGACTAGCAAAACCAGACCACTGTTCTCAAGAATTGTGAGTATGCAAAAGAGATCTGGTAGTCCCTATATTTAAAACCTGTTTTATTCTATGATCTTTATATATCAGGTTTTAATAAGGCTTTAACTTACAGGCTTAAAACTTTAGCTAGCTATGGTATTTTCATTAAAAGTTTAATTTATTTCGGTATCTTTTTAGTTATGATGTCATGTTAAGGTGTTGGCAGATGTGTCCTGATTATCGGCCATCCTTTGAAGAACTCTACACAACACTTCAAGAAATTCTAAATGAAAAAGAGGTAAGGACGCTTGTAACAGCAGGCTTTCGCTTTTATTATCTCTTCATGGACTTTTCCTTGCTTGTTCGACAAAGCAGGCAAATACAAATAGGCAGTATTGCTATGAACCTCACTTGACCGAACAAGAGCAGGTTGGTCAAATCAATCAATAGGCAGTATTGCTATGAACCTCACCTGACCGAACAAGAGCAGGTTGGTCAAATCAATATTAAGCTACAACCACTGGCAAAATTGTTGAGACACTTTCAATCAAAAACAGCTTCTCTCTTTTGTAGTCGCTACAAGTAAGATCTCTGTGAGATGTAACTCACTACATACCGCCCTCTACATTTATACACGGTAACTAAGTATGTTCCGTACTTTCCTTTGTTCCAATGTGGCCATATGTAGTTTGCGTAGTAACTCTTCATAGGTACTAGATTGATCGTCTAACACTACTTGGAGCGCCTACTTATTAAGCTGTTCGAGTTCTTTCAAAGTTGTTCGTTCAAGTTTTAAGCATGGTATTGCACTGCTAACAACTTTAATAACAGGGGAAGGGCGGGGGAGAAAGCGCAACGTCATAGATAAATCATTAAGGTCCAAGTGACATACATAGTCTCAAGTACTTTTGCAACTGGTTTTAGCTAGGCAAATGACACCTATTTGAAGTAGATCGATCTTATCCATCTCCACCTGCACAGGCGTTAAGATTAATTTTGGTCCTATTATGAGTGTTAACACTCCAAAGCGTACTCAGATCGTTCTCGGTTTGATCAATCTGGCGAGTGTGAACGCATCCCTCCTCCCCTCCACCCCTCCCACAAGATTAGGTAGCGACGATAGACCGTTTTAGACCAAATTAATGTACAAAGGAATAAAGGGGGTAGTTTCTAAAGAAACTGTGGTGCTGCGTCGGTGGGGAAGTAGTACACAAAGATTTTGGTATTATCAACAGAGTTGATTAATGTAAATTGACCACCGTACAGGGATTCTAAAAGCTGACGTTTCGAGCGCTAGCCCTTCGTCAGAGCGAATCGAGGAATTATGGGTTGTGTGTAGTTTTTATAGTGGAGTAGGAGCTACGCTATTGGTGGTAACATGGCAACGTGAAAAATAGGAATACATTAGTTAAATGAAAAGCGTTCGTTAATACCGTGGGGATTAAGGGTGCCGATTTGGAAGATGAATTTTTGTTCCAGATTCATGCGGCTTTCCGTCGTACCTTGATGTAGGGAAAGGCCGCAGATAGCCATGTGTTGTTTGGAGTGGTTAGGGAGATTAAAATGACGAGCGACTGGCTTAGATGCATCCTTGTCATTCTTCTCAACATCGCGAAGGTGTTCGCGGAATCGGTCGCCTAGTCGTCTTCCTGTCTCGCCAATGTATAATTTATTGCATAACGTGCAGGTTAGGCAATAAATGACATTTGCGGAGGTACACGTGAAACAATCAGTGATCTTAACAGATCGCTTAGGTCCCGATATTTTGCTAGTGTTAAGAATGAATTGACAAGTTTTACATCGTGAGCGCGCGCATTTGAAAGTGCCGGGTTGCTCGTTAGTTTTTAATGCGCTTCTAACTAAAAAGTTGCCGACGTTTTTGTCGCGTTTGAATGAAATTAGTGGAGGTTGCGAAAAGATTCTACCAGTCTCGGGATCATTTTGGAGTAATTTGAAGTTATTGAGAATGATACTTTTGACTACATGATTATGAGGATGGAAAGTGAGAGTGAATGGAATTCTGTCGTTCTTATCCTTTTGTGACGTTTGTAGTGCTGACTGTCGATCAAATTGTTGGGCGCGATGATGGCCCGCTTTGACCACAGAGGCAGGGTAGCCACGTTTTTCGAAGAACTGGCACATCTCCTCTGATTTGCTGGAAAAATCAGAGTCATCACTACATAGACGTCGAAGTCTAAGAAATTGAGAATAAGGAATGGAGTTCTTGACATGTGATGGATGTGACGATGAATACAACAAATAACTGTGAGAATCTGTAGGTTTGTAGTGTACACTGGTACACTGGTACATAATTTCTTAGACTTCGACGTCTATGTAGTGATGACTCTGATTTTTCCAGCAAATCAGAGGAGATGTGCCAGTTCTTCGAAAAACGTGGCTACCCTGCCTCTGTGGTCAAAGCGGGCCATCATCGCGCCCAACAATTTGATCGACAGTCAGCACTACAAACGTCACAAAAGGATAAGAACGACAGAATTCCATTCACTCTCACTTTCCATCCTCATAATCATGTAGTCAAAAGTATCATTCTCAATAACTTCAAATTACTCCAAAATGATCCCGAGACTGGTAGAATCTTTTCGCAACCTCCACTAATTTCATTCAAACGCGACAAAAACGTCGGCAACTTTTTAGTTAGAAGCGCATTAAAAACTAACGAGCAACCCGGCACTTTCAAATGCGCGCGCTCACGATGTAAAACTTGTCAATTCATTCTTAACACTAGCAAAATATCGGGACCTAAGCGATCTGTTAAGATCACTGATTGTTTAACGTGTACCTCCGCAAATGTCATTTATTGCCTAACCTGCACGTTATGCAATAAATTATACATTGGCGAGACAGGAAGACGACTAGGCGACCGATTCCGCGAACACCTTCGCGATGTTGAGAAGAATGACAAGGATGCATCTAAGCCAGTCGCTCGTCATTTTAATCTCCCTAACCACTCCAAACAACACATGGCTATCTGCGGCCTTTCCCTACATCAAGGTACGACGGAAAGCCGCATGAATCTGGAACAAAAATTCATCTTCCAAATCGGCACCCTTAATCCCCACGGTATTAACGAACGCTTTTCATTTAACTAACGTATTCCTATTTTTCACGTTGCCATGTTACCACCAATAGCGTAGCTCCTACTCCACTATAAAAACTACACACAACCCATAATTCCTCGATTCGCTCTGACGAAGGGCTAGCGCTCGAAACGTCAGCTTTTAGAATCCCTGTACGGTGGTCAATTTACATTAATCAACTCTGTTGATAATACCAAAATCTTTGCAAATTAATGTACATATCCACACAACGCACCGTACTGATTTTATTTAGCAAATGTTGTATAATTTGCACGGCTGCATGGATCGTTAGGTATCCTTTAACAGCTGCTTTGCCACCTTGTTAATGCTTCTGTGTTTCTTTCCTCTATTTCTTGGCAGAGAACGTACATCAATATCACCTTCTTCGAGGAACAAGAAATAAAAGATCCTGATAACTCACCCAAAAATACCGCTCATGCTATCGACAACGAAGACTCTCTTCTGGTGAGCTCTATGACAAGCTTGGTCCATTTCGAACTCTCGGCAGATGAAATACCATCTCTCGCCTCGAATCAAGTGGGCAAGAAGGAAGAGCTTGATTGTTAGTGATCGTTTGGCTTTAGCAAAAGCAAAACACTACACGATGACTAATTTAGTTAATCAGTTAAGAAAACGACATTTTACAGAATATAGAAACACCTGGTTAAGCCTAATACTTGCGTGCCTTCTGTTTTACCAGAGGAAAAGGTTCAAAAAGAGAAAACCAATAAAATTGGCAGTACCAAATAGACCACCGATAGGGTTGAGAGACGTCAGAAAATTCTTCTAAATTTTGAACCTGAAGAGAATTCATTCTTCTTGATATTGTTCCCAAAATTTGGAGGGTTGTAAAATCCTGTTCAGAGTTGATCACAAGGCTAATTTCTTTTATTACCGTGGACAAAATTAAATGAAGAAAAGGTTGCTGGGGGACTGCTAGCTAAGAGGCCTCTTCTTGATACACCAAACCCTGTGAAGAAGGGTGTTGAAGAAAATTGCATGATCAAAAAGTGAACTCGGTAAACGGTGCGCCTATAAAAAATGTGGAGTTATAAACGTTCACTCAATTCAGTTTTTCAACAGTTCCGTCGTTTGTGGCTCGGTTCTTGTTACAATGATGATGCCACTGCCTAAGTCTTGGCCAAATGTACATGTTCGATATCTCGCAGTTGAGCCATACGATCCTAAACATCCTATAAATCCTATAAATTAGGATGATTTTTTTTGTATATTCTGACACTAAAAAGTTAATTTTTTTCGCAATATGTAGCCCTGTTAAATGTCTTAATAGACTTTAATAATAATTTGGACTACTGAATTGTTTCATAATGGTAATGGATATTATTATGACGCAGAATCGCTTTCAATGTTGCTCTCTCTAATTGCAATTGTTGGAACTCTAGAATAATCACCAGCACGATATATTTTACAGTTAAATATTTATTTAATTTAATAACAACTGAGTGAAAAACACATTCTGATTATTTTTTCTTCGTGTTAAAGTCATTCTTAATCTTTTCTCTTCTTTCCTGGTTTCTTTTCTTTCTTCGTTTTCTTGCTCATGAGTTTTCGAAACTGGTATCCTCGCCAGGCAGCTTGTATTGCCGTGGCCGCATCATTCTGCTCCCTCTCTTCTTTCAGCTTTCGTGCATTTTCTTCTTCCAAGAGTCTTCTCTCTTCCATGATGGCGTCGTATTGTTTTTCTAAGGCTTCAAACCGAGTTTGAAGTTGGGAGAGTTCAGCTTTATCGGCTTCGTACATTCGCGTGTAAAGATCGTATTCATCCTGTATATTAAAAGAAAAAAATCTTCATCTACAATCGAAATAAACTTCGATCAGGCGTTCCGTTAGGTAAACGGACATCCTCCAAACCGAGTATCATACGAGTATAATACTAGATATAACTGAAACAATTTCCGCCATTGAAGTAGTTTGTAAAGAAAGTCAAAAGTTTATCTCTGATTTCACAATAACTTTTTTGTTTTAATTTCTATTAAAAAAAAAATGAAATTTATGAATTTATAATTTTCCAGTATCTGGGTTATTTTGGAGAATTTTAAAATGAAATTATTTGAAAAACGAGAACCTGTATTTTGTACTGAAAAGTCTTTTTGCGCACGACATGTAATTTTCAACTTGTCATGAACCAAAGCAGTGGATGCAAGTACTCTTGCGTACCTTTTTTATGTTCTCTCACTAACCTGTCTATTTTGTAGGTCTGCGTCAAATTTCTGCACCCAGTTATACACCTCAGTGGCCATCTTGAAGGTTCGCTAGAGGTAGCAAATAGAGAAAAGTAACTTAGGCTATTAAGATGAGAATAGGATGAGGGGCGACGGCAACCGGAAGTGGACGTTTCGCATTCATGGGCAGTGGTTTTGCACTAAGTTGATCGTCTCTGTAAGAGTACATACACTTAGTAGTGCAAATGTGGTAGGGTCAAGACAAGTTAAAAGAGAAAACACCTCACTTCTTGGGTTGCTGTCCGTCGCTCAAACACCGTGACGCCGATGCTTCCCCAATAAAGGTGCTTCCCTCAAGAAAAAAGGATTTAAATTCTCACACCGAGTAGAATATGCCAGAGTTCGGCCAAATAGGAATTAATAGAGTAGGAATCCATTTTGCACTACGGTACATTATATTAGTCAAACTTGAGCTCGACAAGTTACCCGGATGACCGCTAGTTATTTTCGCATTTGTTGTTGTTAATTTATACTCGGCTCCAGATCGAAACAATGCAATCTTGCTACGATTAAATTTATGCGGGAGAACTGGTGCATTTGATCAGTAACCCTTAAAATCCTAAGAATTACCAGTATCAAGTTTCTCCTTGTAATATCAACGCTTTATGAAACAGAGTGAATACAAGAATTAAGGACAAGATCACGCAAGATATTCGATATTTTAAAAATCTATCTACACTACTTCCATAGGAAATGCAGGGAGAGGGGGGCAGGAAACAAACCTTTCTAAGGTGGGTCTCGTTTTCCCGGTGATTTTTCCTGTCTTCTTTTATCTTACGTCTGCTCACAATTATGTCTTCATAATATTTCGCTTCCTTCGCGTTGGAGTTGCTGTTGTCGTGCGAGATTTGTTTAAAGGCGTCGGTTAAAGTCCTTTGTTGTTGTTCCAAGTTAATTTTCTCTATGAGTTCTAATTCACCTTGAAGTTGAACGATAGTGGCGTCTCGCTTGGCGATCTATGAAATAAACACAATCAAGAAGTAATTTGGTGATTTTTAGGTACTGATAAAGAAATGCAGGTATAGAAAATGAAAATGGTAACATCCTTAGCCTCAAACTCTTAACCTGATCAGTACAGAAACCAGCTCAAACTATTCTCTACACTGACTTTGCTGATTATAATGACAGTATTTGTAAGGTGCGCGTCTCACATAACCGTGTTCATTAACCTTACCAAGTAGAAATTTCAGTTAGTCTCTTAAGAATGTTCCCAGTACATGAGCTCCACTCCCGAAAAGAAAAGCAACATTTTTCTGGTCCTTTACTTGGAACATAGTGAATGCGTCTAACTTTATCTACAATACTAGACTTTAGAGATAACTGTAGCGCCACTTCCATCCATGCTAAAACATTGAATTATGTGATGCTTTATTATCAGAAATTATCAGAACAACCGAGGAATCGAGGACGTAAATGGATTTGTTTATATCTCCATTGTGCAAAACGCCGTACTTCGCGCATGTGTAGTACTGACTTATAGGGCCATGTCATGTAAGTATCACGTGGTCGAGTACTTCGACGTGTTTCATAGGGAATGATGCAAAATATATGAAACGTTTATCACTAAATATTTAAATAAAATACCATTTAACACAAAAGACGGTGCTAAAAAACAATCAAGAAAGATTCCTTGATGTTATTCACTTTGCAAAATGGCCACTGAGAAAACGATTTAATGGAGGTCATATAGACTAAAATCCGATTTCCACCAAGCCAATCAAATTGTACAAGGAATTGCATGGTCAACGTCCCCACTTTATTTATTCTCAGTTAATCTGATCCACGGCCTTTTCTGATCCCTATGGTTAATTACAGCCGTGAAAGTACCGTCCGGAGGGTGGTGATACCTACCTCAGCTTCTTTAGCCTTAACAGCTGAATTGTACTTAAGTTCAAGTTTCTCTTTAGCAGCATTTGTTTTCTTCTCTCTTTTGATAACATCCGCCAAATACGACTTCTTCTCTCGCTGCTCATAAGGTGACGTCAGCAGCCTCTCTTTCATGATGTTAATTAGTGACTTCAGCGAGTCCATTAACTGGACATTTTCCTTGGTTCGCTTCAAATTGGTACCTGTCGGGCACAAGAAAATGACATCACTATCACATAACCTTGGCATTCATTCAATTGACATAATGCCCCGAGAACGCCCATTTGAGACAATTGAAATTGTGCTTCCGCTTGGTTCCGCTAAATACGTAAAACTAACTGAGATGTGTTTTCAGTCTGGGATACTGGCTACTCGGAATCTAGTTGTTGTGGTTGTCCTTTGGCGCGGACGTACGGACGGATGTACGGTCGCACCGTGATAAGAAATTCTGAGCAAGATGGGATTTACTTTATTTATCCTCAGTTAATCTCAGTTAGTGACAGATTAACTGAGGATAAATAAAGTGGGCAAGTTGACCATGCAATTCCATGTACAATTTGATTGGCTTGGTGGAAATCGGATTTTAGTCCATAAATGTATTATTCTTCCAAAAAACTATCCTTGCGATTTTTCCTTTAGCATTAGTGATGTACAGGTTCCTATTGTAGACCATTTAGAACTTTTAGGTGTAACTATCGATAACTCGCTAAATTTTACCAAGCACATTGGCAAGATTACAAAGAACGTTGGAAATCAGCTAGACGTTTTGAGCAGGCTAAAGAACAGGCTTTCAATCTCTTCGAAGATGTGCCTCTACAACTCGTATGTAATGTCTTATTTTACTTACTGTTCTGCAATCTGGATTAATTGTAATGAGTCTGATAAGCAGAAGCTGGAAAGGCTTAATGTGAGAGCTCCAAGGTGTTTCTATAACAAACGGGTGCCCCTGCATGGTGATGGTGACTACGAGCGGGCTTAACTTTGTCCAATCGTCACCTACAGGACATTGCCATATTAATTTTTAAAGCTGCAAACGGTATGTTACCGGGATATGTAAGTGACTTGTTCATCGTACGTAATAATGTGAAGTGCTTGAGAGGTACCAACAAGTTAGTCGTCCCACGTAAGAAGCCTAAAATCTACAACTTTTATTGGTGCCAAAGTGTGAAATTCTTTACCGGATAAATTACGTTCAACGAAAATCCTTCAGGAATTTAAGAAGGCTGTGAGAGAACTACATTTGTAGTGTACAGATTTCCATTATTCATTATAATAATTTTAAGATTTAGGATTGTTTATTTATTGATATAGTTAGATTGTTAGTTATTAATTGATCATGTATATATATACAATTTTTATTTATTTATTTATTTATTTCACTTTTCTCAGCATATTAGCATGTATTTGCTAGGGCCTAATCAGCCTCATCAACCCGAGTTGAAATAAAGTATACAATACTTCCCTCACTCAAGCGGCTCCGCGGGGCCACGCGAGGATCATAGTTTTACGGTTTGCACTCGCCATTTTAACACAAGCCATTTTATTTAAAATCTCTTTCAAGCACGCACCTCACCAAAGGTATCGAAAGGTTGTCAGTTAAACTTACCCAAAATAGCTTCGATCGATTTAGGGTTCTTTTTAAAATATCGTAGTATATCCCTTAAAGAGTTCTTCATTCTTTGTACTGTCATCACCGCTTGCTGCCTGAGAAAATCCTTTCTTTGTGAGTGCTCAGAAATGATAATCTTAATACCCACACATTCATCAATTTCTATGTCGCCAGACTCTTTTTCAGGTTTCAAAAGTTTATTCAACTCGGCGGTGACCTGCATGAACGAGTTCTGCAGTCGTAAATGATCTTCCATTTTAGCCAACAAGTCTTGACCCAAAATAACGGTGAATCGTGGCAAGGATTCCAGGACACAAGGCAGGACAGTGGTGATTTCCATCCGTTTCACGGCCTCTTGGAAAACGGTCATAATCCGCTGTGCATCCAGAGACTGCAACTTTTTTCTTTTAGGCTCGAGGACTTTACATGGGTCAAGTCCGCTCCTACGATAATGGGGTAGCTGAGGAGATTGCTTTCCTTTTAACCAAATATCTGAATGCCGTGGGCTATCTATTGGCGCCATTTTGCCTTGCAGTTTCTTGAATTTTTGAATGACGAAACAAAGAGTTTATGTGTCATCACTGCTGATACGCGCGCGCGAGCGCGCGCTACTTGAACACTGTTGCTCGAGTTCTGCTCGAGAGAAAAGGAAGAGAATTTGGGCGGTTTCAATTGAATGATTACATCAGTTTGATGAAGTGGAATTGTAAATTTTTAGAGCGGTAAATGTATGAAAGATGCGATCAATACTGACACGAAAACTCAAAAAGGAAAACGAATTCTATGCTCTCCAACCTACACTCTTCCTATAACCGTCCAATTGTTATTAAAGGTTCTTCTTGATTCAGCTACAGGACATGGTTTGAAGCTTTGGTCATTAAACTAGGGCTCCTAGGTCCTATTAGGCTAGGTTCACGTGACAAATGTCCTGCACACTGGTTGAATCTGAATGTCGATGGATGGAATGTTGGTGGTAAGAATGGTAACCTGGCAATAAGTGTGTGACCAACAACATAATGATTACTGTGGATGATGTATGTGAAATCAATCATATATGAACTGCGGATGTGAAATCAAATGAAGACCGATCCTCGCGGTTGTGAACGCAATTTATGCGATTGCCTAGAGAAGCCTGAAAAAAATTCTGTGCTTCAACAGGGTTTGAACCAGTGACCTCGCGATACCGGTGCGATGCTCTAACCAACTGAGCTATGAAGCACTGACGTTGGTTGACCTGCTCCCAACGTGAGTGGCTTCACAGCTCAGTTAGGGAAGAAAGCATTGGGGAGTCACCAGGCTCTGAATGACAGATCGTGAAAATGACTATAAATACGTGAGCTTGTGAATTTCATCTTAGATATAATAAGTTGTGTTTTGCAATTTTACTGCGGCTAAAAGTGAAGCAAACCCGTTAATAATCTCCACAGTTGGCTAAGAGTCCGAGTCGTAACACAATTAAGCTCCTTAGGAGTTATTCTAGGTTTTAATCGTCCAAGAAGTTCTTATATGTACATTGCTACGCTTTCTACGGTTGTGTGCATAATTTGCAAGGGTTGTTTGTAGGCGTTTTGATTCAACAATTATAACATAGCTTAACTCATACTTGCAGAGAAATTCGCTTAAATTTGCAAAACTGAAGGATTTATTCTTAGCTTGGCGGGGCGCGGAACAGTGTCACTATGATCGCTTCCTCGCTGTGTCTGTATGTACAATTTCTTTTTTAATAGACGACTGAAATCCTTAAATGAAACGTAGGGAATTCCATGGTACGGATATGCTATTTTGATCGTAATATTTCTCCACGGAAATGTGAAAAATGCGACATCTGAAAGAATTGAAACTGCGCGCACAGAGCGTGCTTTATACTCTCACAAGAGAAGCTTAATTACAATGACAAGACTCGCAAGCTATATTCTCATATTTCAATTAAGTTATTCAGTAAAGTTGTTTTATTTACATTTGTGTCAGTAGTGAAAGAAGGTTCAATGGCATTTCCTTTTTTATTGTCTTGTAGTAGTTAGATTTAAGGTACATATACAAATCGTGTGTCCGAACTACAGGTAGTAATATGTTGGATACATGGAAACATGTCTTATTAAGTTGCAGTTTACTTTCTGCTCTGTCGACCATGTAGTATTATGTAGTTTGTAATAGTTGATAATTACACAATATATATTTCACATTATATTATATGTCATCTTTGTGAGTGTCGTATTCGCTGATTCGTTGTGAAAAGAAACTGAAAATCACTGTATCTGATGATTAAAATCAAAGTCAGTAATTTTTCAGTATTTACGTGTAATATTAGCTCACAGAGTTTAGTGTTTCTATATACTTGGCACCAAGTACTTTTGTATTTTCTGTTTGCTATAAAGCCCAGCCGTATTTGTAAAACTTGACTACTTTGAAACACAATAAAATCGGAAATATTCAATATTAGTCTCCATATAATAAAAGGGTAAAAGCTCGCTTGATTTTGATTTTCAGTACGAATACAAACTGCGAAAGCATGGCCTATCGATCCTTTAGTCTTTAGGGGTTTTAAGC
>OX419340.1:33262308-33309808 GCA_948470475.1 Galaxea fascicularis | reverse complement strand
TAAAAAGGCATCTTAGTATATGCGTTATGATCACATTACAAGAAGGAATATACAAATCAGGGTGAAAAGTATTTGAAACTCCCCGGAGAAGTAAAAACGAAAATCAAAACTGTCCAGGGGCCGGGACAGTCCATAAGACTAAACACAAACACTTGTAACTTGAACAAGGTGATTTAATGACGAGTAGTACGCCACATGATTCGCATTTGCTTTGTTTCACAACTCATCTGGGCCTTACGAACATAGGGTATGTTGTAAAAAACCTTAAAGGAAAATACGCTAGCGTTACTAACATGAAAATTGATTCGGAAAGTAACATTGAAAAGCTTACCATATGATGAGATGATCGGGGTAAAGTTAACTCGAGAACAAGTGCATGGTAGAAAACGCAACGAGCTGCGAGAAAAACTAGCGCGAGGCATGATGGGACAGGTAAACGAAATATAAAACACGGACTGGACTGATCTGATAACCATTGTTGAGGATTAGCCTCAACAAAAACAAACATTTCCGTTTTCTTTGGGTACAACAGCTGCGGAACTAAACAAAGGCGTGATGAGCAGGTCTCAAATCTCAATCTGTCTTTTAAGTATAGTCTGCCCACAGCATGTTTTTGTTTTCATTATTAAGTACTAATTAATTTATGTATTTTGTTATGATGTAACATATGTATCATACACCTATTTGTACTTAACTTTCTAAACTTTGTTCTTGTAAATGCCTGTAATATATATACATGTTCATGCCAATTAATTGTCTGTGGCAGTCACCAACTCGAAAACTTAAGCTACTTTGGCCACTGGGCACATTTTGCTTTTCACTACTTGTGAATTTTAGTTTGCTTATGTCTCTTCCTTGTAATGTACTTTAATGTAGAAATAATTATTTGTAAATAGCGCAAACTAATAAAAAAACAAAACAAAACAAAACAAAACAAACAGAGCAGAGGATCAGTTAGCCCGTGGCAGGTTCTCGATCAGTGGAGACGAGTTCTCTCACTTTTTCCCAGCCTTCGCGAGTTTAAGATAAGATAAGATAAGATAATTTATTTAATGTCAAATACACAGGGGGTGGTCTCCCAATCCCCCGAGCCACAGGCTCATGATAAAAGTGTTTGACAATATGAAAGAAAAACTAATATCGTCAATAGCAACTAATTAAATTAAAGAATAGCATCTATCTGAAAAAATAAATCAGGTCAAAGGCAATTGCTGCATTGACAGCCGATGATGCATTAGGTGCGTTTTTTAAAGCGGATGGCAACTGGTTCCAGATGTGTGAGATCATGTACGCATATGAGCCATGAAGGAATCTACTGTTGTATGAAGTTTGTACAACATTTAGACCATTGCTTCTAAGATTATATGGTGTAACTCGGGGTTTGAATAAATTAGCTACATAGCCTGGACCATTCTCCTTAAAACATTTAAAAAATATCATCAGAGATTGTTCTATGCGTCTATGTTCCAGTTTTTTCTTTCACTTGTCTGCACCGACCGAGAGCTGGCACAGGCTAAGGACCAGTTATCAGATGACTTTGTTTTAAATATGCGACGAAAAAAGGCCCAAACGTTGAGGGGGGAGTAAATATAGTTCCATATAGAAGGGAGTCGGCTGATGCCTTTCTTCCCAAGATCTTTTGGGTGCCAACATTTTATGTAAATTGACCAAGTAATGGCAACTTTTCTCATTAGACAGTGACTGGGAGTACAAAACAATCTCGTCCCCAGGGTGTGTCACTTGCTACAAGGGATTGGTGCAGGAAACCTAGGATTGGATTTCAAGGGCTGACTCCTGGTACACTGCCTTGGGTGAATTCGTACTTTGGAGTAAAGCTTATCTCGGTGGGGTACGGATGTTTCCATTACCCCTCTTCCGTCTTGAGTGGAAGTTGGACGATTTATTGCAGTCTATACCACAAACCAGAGTTGGCAAATACTAAAAAGTATTTCATTGTATTCTTTCAGACAAACTAAATCGCCTTGATTGATGCAATCGTTAAATTCAATGAGCTCAATCTAAAGTGATGAATTCCACATAAGAACTCAGTGACAAAAGCAATGAAAGTACGTCACTAACAAAAAATACTTTCAAAATTTGATTTCAGAATCCTGGCTCTGATGGCTCCCTGGTCAACTGCTCCATGCACGAAGCAGGTCTCTGTGCTGAGGCAAGATCCAGGGTTTCAAACATTTCTAGCGTTAGGGTGACCTCCTGCACCGCCCACTGCTAAACCACAGACGGTTGTAACGTGCAGAACCTTGGTGCTGACACCTCGACGGCAGCCCCATCTACAACGACTCCAAAAAGCGCCGTCATGAGACAAACTTTGTCTACAATGCTCGGCTTTCTTTTGGTTTTCCTGGCCATGGTGTCAAAGGAACTTCTTGTTTTCTAAGCGCTCTGATTCTCCCTAAGAAAACGCCCATATAAAAGTAACCCGATTTGTTATGGTTAGGAAAATCTGCATGGAGTTGTACTCAGTTTGCTTGCCACGTACCCACCCCTAACTAGGCTGACACAGATTTCCATGGTTACTAATGCTCAGGCTCAAACTTTATCTGCTGGTAGATTGGAGGGGTAATGCCCGTAGCTTTTAGCTTTCAGCTTACTTAGACAAATTAATTTGCGAGGTATTCTTGTCACTCTAAGCCACATCGCACAAGCTTACATTTCCATTGCTAAAGAAAAGTGCGATAAATCCACGATAAATGCACCACACTCATTAAAATGATCAATACTCAGGGGACATCTTTCGCTGATCAACTGACTTGAGAAATCACCCCAAATGCATAGTGACCTTAGATGAGCCGAATTTGCTTCATTCTTGAGGTTAGGGTTAGGGTTGTTGTGACTCCGAACGAAAGGAAAAAAGGGCCACTATTTACATACCATTGCATAACAATAGTGCCCATTGTTATATACGCCTCCAAAGAGGCCCTTTATTCTTTAGTTGCTCCTGAAGCGTGATACACGCGAATTTACCCCCACCCTCCCCCTCCCCCCCTCTTCTCACTTATGATATGGTCTACCTCGCATAGACTTCCAAGAATTTTGTCATTCAGCGTCAAAGCCTAACGTGGGTTGGGAAATACAGCTCTGGTTAACTATTAGCACCGAAGATGGAACATTAAACGCTTTATAACGCTCCAATGAATGTTGATGATCGATACTTTCCTGCAGTCGCCTTTAAGTCATATTTTACTGTTCCTGGTTTTTTTTTAATTGTTTCGTCTGAGTTATGCATCTGCAGGTGAACGTTTACAACAAATAGTTGAGTGCGATAAATGGCCGAGTTCGCGTTGCATTTGAAATAGTTCAAAGGTTTTTAATGGTTGAGTGGTTCGCGCTTCATATTTGGGCGGCTAGAGATCACTGCAAATCGGTTATTAACTATCACTAATTATTGATATTTCTTGCTCATGTATGTGATGTAAATTTTCTGCTTTCTAGGAAAGCCATATTTCCCATGACTGTAGTTTTGAACTAATTTCCTGTTTGCAGTTATACGACAACGCCCGCAAGATACAATGAATTACGAGAAACATCGCGAAAACCAGCCAAAAGCCGATCTGTTCAAATAGTGCCCATTAGCCTCAAACTGCATGAAGCACACCAAACCTCTTTGTTCTTTATACCAAGGTCACAACATCATTGACAAGCTGCGTTGTTTAATGTTGCCCTGGGGAAAAACGAACAATGATTTTTATTTGTGCAAATAACAACTGACTAAAGTCCTTTCAAGCACAAATAATTTCAACTCCTCCACCGCTACGGAGTCACCCCCAAATAAAAATGCCTAGCTCGCATGAAGCCTGTAACTCAGTCAGTTTGTAGTCCATTGACCCGATATCTGCGGTAGTGATTTAGCAGGTTCGAATTCGTGCAAGCATGAATTTGCGTCGGTCTAATCTTAAACTAGGCTCTGGGCTCCAGTAAACGACATACAACTACGGTTTTAGTCCAAATCGTCTTGAAGAGAGAAGCTATCAAATTGTGCGGTAAGATGGCAAAAATCATCAAGAATCTTAGGAATTTAAGCGCACTAGGGAAGCATGAGACATTGTGGAATAGTTTAGTTTTTAGTAAGACTTATCGTTACAACAGATTGTCAAAATAGATATTTGATGATGTTAGCACACAAGAATGAGGCTGATAAGAATTAATCTTAAACACTCCCAGTCCTCGAGCTCAACAGAGTTTCTAAACATTACAAGAACATTAAAAAAAATTTGAATGTGTATTGAAGTTACGCCTAGCATTGTACCGTCATTAAAGTTCAAATATCACCGTGGGTGCAGTTGTTTCGTCGAGGTTTCTTCAGCAAGCACATGTGTAATTATGTAAGGGGCTGTGCGGAAATCTTTCCAAAAATTCTTCAGAGAAGTGTTCATTCATCCAAAAAATTTTGCGATTCGATTTTATCAATTACTGGTCCTGTGATTTCTTATTTAAACGTTATACTAAAGTTCTTTGCTGCGTAGATCAATACTAGGTATTACAAAATGCAAATGTTTGTTCGAGTTCAAGTGGTTGGTTGTTTACCCAGTTGTTATGCACAGAGGTAAAGTTCAAAGACAATAATGGTTCACATACTGAGCCACAAGTATTTTGGGTGAATGATCTAAGACCTCGTTCATTTTTCTACTCTGGATTTCATTGGCAATCAAACCGCGTACATGTGACAGCCTCGTTTTTTTTGTTCTGGACAATTGTTTGTAATAATTATACATATATGTATATAGATAATTATTTTATTTGTGCCAAAATTCCTTTTATGGCATAGGCGTGATCGCTTCCAAGCTCATTATCTTAAGCTTCTGTATCCACGGCGGCAAACACAGCAAGAAATTATTCGTGACTAAAAGGCGCTGTCTCGAGTGCGGAGTTGTTCACCCGGTTTACTGAAATTAATCATGAATCAGCCCATGTTCCTCCTTGTTGTTCTGGCTTTGTGTGCTTTGCCATGTGGTAAGTATTACATCAACGAACTTTTTTTTAATTTCGAATTCGTTTCTCCTTTGCGCGACGAGGTAATAATGTAGATGACACTATGAGCTGAGCGAGAGCCAAACTGAATTCAGCATGAAACGCAAGAATTCAAGCACCTTGTTATTTCTTTTTATGTTCAAACGCTGTAGCGTTTATGATTGATTTTTCTCACTGAAAGACTTTTAACATTTCAGTTTAAGGCTAAAATATACTTTCGGTCGTTAAATCAGTCGAAGGTAAACGACAACTGGCAACCCGCCATATTAGATAGGCGGTACCTTGAATGTTCTTCAGCGCACAACGTTTGGGAGTACTGCAATACTGCAACCATTGTTAAGCTTTTTCAACGCCCACTTCCACACTTGTTTATTTCTTTGGCAACAGCTTACGTATATTTAGTCAAATACTTTCGTTTGTCACCGTACAGAAATGAGTTGCACTTTCCGATTTCAAAAGCGACCAAATTCATTCTCGTTAAGTTTGATGTTGCATGCTCTCACACGGCCCCACAAGCTTACAGCTTTAATGTTAAAATGTTAGAATCCTCTCATCTCATATTGTAACAGGGGCACCCAACGAGCCAAATCAACCCAAAGCTGTAGAGGAAAGACATTTTTTAAGTACCTTATGGCGTTTGAAGTCTGTTTAAAGTGATATTTTCGTTAGCTAGAAGAATTCGATCTGTTCGGAAATTTTAATTGCGCGAAAATTTTAGGGAACACAGATTTTCCTTTGAGAAAATGGTAGCTGAAATGAACCTTTTACGAACTTTCTAGGAAACTATTTTCTTTCCGAAAATTCCAGCTGACGTTTGTAACTGCCAAAAACAGCAAATTTGACCCTTCCAGAAACATCAGGGGCTATGATTTCCCCGTTGCGAATCTTTTAGGCTACGTTTCAGTTACGAAAACCTAAGGCGAATTACCCACCACCGAACAGATATCTACCGAAACTTGTCGTTGGGTGCCCCTGTCGTAAGTTGGGTCTGCGACAAACAGTTTCCTTTTCAAGTTAATTGGTTTCGCCCGCGTGAGTTGACGGTTTTATCGGCACGTCACGTCGATTAAACAGTTCGCTGAAGACGAAATTAAAGTATATTTAAATATTCGCTTCACCTTATTGCTAAGCTTACCCCAGCGCTATTGGCAGTAGGTTCGGTAATTGTCATCACAGCTTGAAAGATTTAGGCGGCTATTCGGGTGAAGCCTGTTCGTCGAACTAAAAAGGAATACAGCAGGTCATTTTCAAAACCATAAAATTCACAGGACATTCGGATAAAGCTCGGTTGATATTGGACTTCGAATTTGGTGCTTGACTAGCGATCAAAACAGTGACAAATCATATTGAAGCTTCGACCCGTTTCTTGAGCAGTAAAAGCTTTTTATTGAACGGCTGATTTCGTAAAGTTGCCTACCGCTGCTGGTCCCTTAAATACCGCAAAATGTTTGACGATGCAAAGTTTCAGCATTCAAAGCAAATATCTTTCTTTTGTAGCCAAAAATGGGCAGTATTCAGACGGTAGCTTGGTCTCGGTTCATTAGATGTGGCCTGGTGGTCTTCGAATAAAAATACAATTTATTTGGAATAAACATTCAACTTTTGCTCTCAATAATGTAACGGCGACATACGTATTTCCTCACACTACTATTAACACCGTTAACAATTTATTTAGCGGATTTATTCACACCGACAGTAATGAAAGCGTAGTGAACGTTTATACACGATTCACTGCTAACAATATCATTATGTGGTTGGCAGGCGTTAAGTAAATTCAAACTTTGGCAACGGCACCGAGAACGCCACAAAACAATAGGCTTAATGAGCAAAAACAATCGCTCTGCACGTGCGTTTTACATTTTGGTACATTTCTTTGCCGCCCTCTGCAAAACAACGTGAAATGTCCAAATTTTGGGTTTTCTCGAGACCGTGACCAAACGACGGCAAGTTTTTCTTTCTTTTTCTTTGCTTTAACACTGTTCATAGTAATTTAGACCCTGGACAGTCCGCCAACATTTTTCATGTTAAACAAACTGGAATAATCGCGAAAAAGTTGCAAAAACGAGAAGTTACATTTTGGAATGACATTTTCGTTGCCGTCGCCGTCATCCTTGCTTAAGTTCCCTATTTGATAGAAAATGACGCGCTAGATGTGGGCATTGTTATCTTTCGCTAATTTACGTAAAGCCTCATCCCAAATGAAATAGGCAAAAACCAGCAGATCACCTTGATCGGCTTAATACCAACTACAGTATAGTCATCAAGTCCTTACAATTTGCTGCCGGATTGGCAAAAACCATGCTAAGGAAAAGAAACGCACATTTTGCTTTGCTTTGGTCTTAATTGTCCGTCGAGAGTTCGAAGAGTTCGAACAGGTTGGATGCTTTGTTAGTCCAATAGTGCGCTACAGAAGCAGCGTTACTCGATCGCTTTTGTCTCTTTCGTAGTTGCAACCACCTTATTTTATGGCAAACTACATTGTGAGAGATGAGTATATGAAATGAATCATATGAACTGCGGAAATGAAATCGAATGAAGACTGATCCTCGTAGTTATGCAGGCAATTATATGCAATTGGAAACATATGAACCTACAATTGACAGGCTCCCAACGTCAGTGGCTTCATAGCTCAGTTGGTCAGAGCGTCGCACCGGTATCGCGAGGTCACGGGTTCAAACCCCGTTGAAGCCCTGAATATTTTTTTAATTGCGTTCATAACTGCTAGCATCAGTCTTCATTTGCAAACTACATTGTAATGGAGAAATATTAAGTGTCGAAATTGGAAATAATAATAATAATAACTTTATTTATATAGCGCTCATATCCTGAGCTCATGGCGCTTTACAATGTATCAAATTCTAATTCCTTACAATTCTAAATTCTTAATCAAATTTACAATTCTTTACAATTCTCAAATCAAATCAAATGTTGGTTTTTGCAGAGAAGGGAAAACCGGAGTACCCGGAGAAAAACCTCTCGGAACAATGTAGAGACCAACAAACTCAGTCCACTTATAACGCCGAGTCCGGGAATCGAACCCGGGACACATTGATGGAAGGCGAGTGCTCTCACCACTGCGCCAATCCTGCTCCCCTGAGGAGCCACATAATCGACAGTTGTTCACCAAAATGGTCGACAACACGAGTACTTCACTCAGAACTTGAGCGGCTACTACAATTTTACACAATACAAGACAACAACAACAACAACAAAAACAAAAACTAGCAACAGCAGTTCAATAGGCCATATTTGTATTCTCGGTATTGAACTGGATCTAGCATGAAGTGGAGGCTCTTGCGGGGGAATACATTTACATATGAAAAGATTCCTACGCGAGCCTCCACTTCATGCTAGATCCAGTTCAATACCGAGAATACGAATATGGCCTATTTGTAAACGTTTGTATGAATGCGTCTTCACAACCCATGATATTTCCATGATCTCATGTACCGAGGTCCTTATGTGGTCTTCACTCCGATAAGTCTTGTTTATAAATGTCCTGCTTTCTTTCAGCTCTGGGTATATCGTGTTACCATTGCACGGCAAGCCAACAGCCCCTCGTTTTGTGCAATACGATGTCAGAACTGTCGAAAATGAACTGTAGTGGTGAGAACGACACGTGCTTCACAGTTAAGGTGATGTCTTTGGTCATGGAGCTGCCCGTCACGGCTTACACCTTCGGTTGCCTCAATGTAAGTAGAACAAGTTCACCTCATTTCGCACCCCCCCCCCCCGCCCCCTCTCCCCCAACTTTTTGTGGAAAAATAAATTTAGTGCAATACATTTCCAAAACTGAAAGATACTTTCACGGGATAATGGTGGTCGGCTTCAGCTGCCAGACCAAGCGGGTAAAAATCCAAGCCTGATGGATAACGTCTTACGAATGACACTGATTAAGATGCATTTAATTCGTTTTAGCGGTCAGCCCACTCCCCCCTTACTTTAAGAGGCGAGACCGGTCCCCGCACTTTAAAAATTGCTCTGCGGGCCCTGTTAGTATTGTGATAGTGGAGGTACTATTGCAATAGTATTGCGATAGTTTTCAAGAATGTCTGTATTTACTTGATACCTTATAAGAAGCTTATGAGAAGTAGTGGTCAATACAGGTACTGTGGAACACAGTGCAATGGAATTTGATCAATTTATTGAGAAACCAAATGTAATGAAATGTTTAAACATGCTAGGTACAGCAGGTGGATTGTTTTCAGTTTCTTTTTTACCGTTATTGTGACCTTGAGAATCAAAGATGTCTTTTTATTTTCCAAAGAAGTTAAAATGTTATAAGTATAGAAACTATCGATGGTTCGCTATACTATCACGATTGTTATCGATGTTTCATTTTTACCATCGTACCATCGCTATATATCGCAGCGTCGATATCGCAATTAATCGGCGATAGTTCTATGTATTGTTACGTCCCTAGTAAGAACTATGCCCACAATTTAATTTCCGTTAATTAGTTTCTCTTGCCCGAACGCTGTTTCCAACGATTTCCTCACATCACTATTCCTTGGTTGTCGAACGTTTTAGAGGAGGATCGAAGTTGTAGATCGAAATTTACATAAATCAAAACTCTTTCTTCATTAACAGGATACTGTCACTGTACCGGCACTGAACATGACTGCTTGTACCGAAGCCAAAAATCGGAGCAATGTCACCTCTTGTACCACGACCGAATGTGACATGGACAACTGTAACATGCCAATGATAGCCAGCAGCAGCACCACTTCTGCCACGACAAGTGCCGCTGTACCACCCAGTAGCACAACAGCAAAACCATCAGCCGGCGACAAGATCCACGCCTGGTTTGGCCTTCTGTTCGTCGCCCTGTTGGCTTTGCATTTTTAAAACCCTTTTTTGCTATATATAATTTGTCGCTTGTAAGCAGAGTGGCCAAACAAAGCCGACTGCCGCTTGAAAGTGAAACCCACGCCAGAATTTTGTCGCTAGGCAATATCAAGCTGCCTGTGCTCAGAATTCGTGTCCGTTAGCCTATCGTTTTTCTTCACTGTTTGTTTGCATTTCTGTTTGTTTCCTTTTTCCTTGTTTTTAGTTATTGTAATATCTAATAAAAGCTTACAGTCATCTTTTTACAGTGCATTTTGCTTACACGTCAAATGTGAAGTTGAGGCGGATAAAAGAAAAAGTGGCACCCGAGGAAATTCCAATTCTAGTCACGGCATTCCATGATGTGACGGGGCAAACATTTGTCAGCCCTTTCTACAATAATTCGCTGAAAAAGAGAACTATTGCCATTGCCAACCAAGCCGATCTTAAGGGCTGTTTAAATGAAGAGAGGGTGCCATTCGGGCTATTACAAAGCGGAGTAGAGGATAAAACCAATTTTGCGCCCAAAATGAGCGACAGCAGGGAAAACGAAGAGTTTTAGGATCCAAAATGAAATATTGGAAAGAAAACAGTTTGAAAAAACACGATCGTTTTTTAGTCCAAACCAATTTCAGACGAAAAACGTGAAAACAACAAAACGTACTAAGAAAACAAAGAACGATGCAAATGTTTCTTCGGCGTTTCTCGTAGAAGTTGGAAAAATAAGACAAGTAACAAACATAACTCTTGAGTAACCTGGACAAATCGTTAGTCATTGTTCTTGACAGAAGTGTCCGTATAAGAGACAAAACAGGAATACTAACCTGCGGACAGTTTAGGTCAGTCAAGAATCATTCCAAACGCACAGCTGACATAATAGTCGTCATTTCACTCAAAATCATTGCTTTGCTAAGAATTGCTTCACAGGACAACATATTGCTGGTATTTCCAACGCTGCTGTTGTTAAAAATCGCGTTCACTTTTGGCAAGGAGTTGTTCTTTGCGAGAATTTCCCAAATGTCAAACTTACCAAGCGAGGCTGAGGTTATAAACCGTCCGGACTTCGCTTGGCTTTTCGTCAACCAATTTTGTGCCCTAGAGTGAGCGACAGTAGGAGAAAACGAAAAGTGTTAGGATATTGGATAGAAAACATTTGGAAAAACACGGCGGCATCTTTGAGTCAAAACCAATTTGAGATGAAAGTGTGAAAACAAAGAACGATGCGAATGTCTCTTCGGCGTTTCTCGTAGAAATTGGAAAAATAAGACAAGTAACGAACACAACACGTAGTAACTGACACAAATCGCTAATCAATTTTTTCTTGGTATAAATATGCATATATAAGACAAAACAGGAGTACTAACCTGCGCACAGTTAAGTCAGTCAACAATCGCTCCGACCGCAGAGCTTAGCAGAAGCCGTCATTTCACACAAAAGTAAGTTAAATCTTATTACTTCTCAGGCCTACCAAGGATTTATAGCTGCAAAACCATCCAGTTTAACACAGCAACGTCTGAAGACGGCGAATGATTAAAACCTTGCCAAACCACACGATCTTTTCTCTCCTAGACCCCTCAACTATAAACATGTTTGCAGGCAAACACGAGGAAAAGCTGAAACTCCGCGACACTTGGTGATGTTTTGACAGCAGTTCTTTCTCCCGTTGCTCGTCGGCACGATTCAGCCTGTTTACTCGAGCCCTTGCTTGTTCTTTCTCCCGTTGCTCGACATTACAATTCAGCCGGTTTGCTCGTGCCCTTTCTCCTGCTGTTTGTCACTGATACTCTGCCTGTTTACTCGTGCCCTTTCTTATTCTTTCTCCCGCTGTTTGTCAGTGATACTCCGCCAACGAATAAACAAATCTTTGTTTTAAAACTGTCTTCAAAATTTGGCCATGCAATTTCCCGCCACAAAAACTCGGGTTGAGCGTGTATGGGCAAATGATCTGTCCAAAAACAATCCATATGGAAGCGCGCGTATATGCGAGCTTGCACACGAAAGGGTACTGGAGTGTCGCATTTGACTTTGGCTTATATCGAGGGGGTGGACGGACGTACGCACTTACGATGACGTCATGACCCAATTTTCTCGGATCGATGGGTTACCATATTTTCTTACCAATGGTACTCGGCGCGCGCGGAGCTCCGCTATTAATATCAAAAACATATAAAACCATTATTCATTTTCCAATTCTGTTAGTTATGTAAGGGTTGGACAATGAACGCGAGTGTTGGAATACAGTGGCTCGAGCATAGATCTCATGCGAGAGGAGCTAGTATTAATTTTATTGTTCATGGATTAAAATCATCGTGGAAGACGCGTATTGATTGTAAAACGATTTATTCCAAGGACATTAACATTAATACATCGTGAAATATGGATAACACATATGAAACAACTGGAAGTCACCCCGATTTTTCCGAATCCTAGATTTGTTTTTAAACTATTTTGTTCGAAGCAATTTCGTACTCCCTTGGGAAAAGAAAATCTGAGATGACGACGTCCATATGAGTTAAAAAACCCTTGTACGTATTGTGGGCGTCCGTTCTGCAAGCGAACCCGATTTGTCAAGGTGAATATTTGGAATAAAAGAAACGTAAACGTGATTATGTACTAGAAATCACTTGTTTTGAACATGGCAATAGAAGCAAAAATAATTCCCTAGTTTTCGAACCTATTTTCGTCAGTGATGCTCGGAAAAAGATGCCAAGAAATTGTTATGTACACACACTGTTCATTTTAATTTAAAATGCTTTCTTAAAACGTCAGTAAAACATACTCATCCATTAAATAGATAGAAACATCTTCTGAAGTGAACGCGAACATAACTAAAACTGCATCGTAATCATTATTACTAAATGCCAAATGGCCGAATTTTATTTTATACACGAATGCATAAAAAAATCTATATACCTTACTTGTATTAAAATTCGCCCAGTACTGGAGTTTGCCCAGCGGTGAGTGCGCGAATTTTAGTACTGCGCGAAAAGCTTTGTCGTGTAATATGAGATACTCATTGTTAGTTATGCAAATCAGTTAATTTATTAATGCATATACACAATTGACATATGTTTTAAGTCATTTCTTGACGCTACCTTATCGATTTTTGATTACGTCAGTTTTGACAAGTATTGAAATAATTGTTGATAAATATACTCATTATGAGTTCGACACGACAAGCCAGGTAATCATCAAGGGCTTTCGGTCACCACTGCAGGAAACGCAGGCACCACACAATAAGATTTCTGTAATTCGACTTAACAGTTAGTAACTTTCTACTGCCCTTCCACGTACCATGCGAGAATCTCCTTGTCGGGTTTGGACGAACGTCTTCACCCAACTGTCAATTTTTTGATCCTCGTGAAATGCCGCAGTTGCTACGGATCAACTCCAGAAAAGGGAGCTCAAGCAACGACCACGTCTTTTGAAACATTTGTCACCATTATATTACTTTCGCGATTATTCCAAATTTGTCCAGCATGCACAATGTGGGTGACCAACCCAACCACTAGGCCTCGATGTTGGTCATTTCAAGTTGTTGTTTCGCAGCGGATAGGACAGAAAATGTAAAACAAACGTGCAGAGTGATCGTTTTCGCTCGTCAAACTTAAAATTGTTTTGTGGCCTTCTCGTCGCCGTTGCTCAAAGACGGTGAAATAGAACGCCAAGATAATAGGATTTCTAATGGGTGGTGCTTCCTAGAACAAAGTATTTTTGCGTAGTCATTAAATATGCGGGAAAAGCGGGAAAAGGGTTGCCAAGAAAATTGGGTTTAACCGCGTTTATCAGGCTAAAATTTGGAACAAAAATGTCAGCATTGTGACGTATTCTGAAGATGTTAGAATATTCTGCTATTCACGCACATAGTCACAAACCACGCAAAAATATCTGTGTATTCGAAGGCGCCGTCCTAAATCACGCTACTTCCTCGGCGAGTCCGGAACGACCGCGAGATGGTACAGGCTAGCGTGACTCCTTGATGGCGAAGACGTGGTTGCTTGAAGTCCTGCAATCACGTCGTCTTTCTCCGTCAAACGCTACAGTTCAGTTATAGGCGTTTTTCGAGTCGCCCCTTGTGATAATCTAAACAATTCATCTTTTATG
Organism: Galaxea fascicularis; assembly: GCA_948470475.1. Taxonomy (NCBI): domain Eukaryota; kingdom Metazoa; phylum Cnidaria; class Anthozoa; order Scleractinia; family Euphylliidae; genus Galaxea; species Galaxea fascicularis. Next base: position 33,295,888 of record OX419340.1, on the reverse strand, counting down.
GATTTGATAAGAGGCTGTGGAGACTGCCCTAATGATGCTCCACGCTGGTCAAGCGTACCGTTTGGAGAGGCGTTCAGGATTGTATCGTGTGGTTGCACGCCTTGAAGTTGTGAGAGGAAACTGGCGTCTTTTGGAGGACTGGTGCCTAAAGCTCCCGGATAACTAGCCTGAAATGGAAACAGTTGACAAAAAATAGATTTATGAGATGGCACAGCGACTCAATGAGTGCTGGGTGCACCGGCCCTCTGCAACGGATATGGATCATGCAAAGAAGACGGTTTCACTTACTTGAGCTAAATCAGGATACAAAACATCCATACTATCTTCTGCGGCATAAGGACTCCACACTAGACCACCCTAGAGAAAAAAAAAGCACAAAAAGGCATCAGAACACTTGTAACGCCTAGGTTAAAGGAAAAAGAATTTTCGTTTTCAACAATCGGCAAAGCTCAGTACCCGACAGGTGGACGATCAGCCCTATTTTCTACGTAAATAGAAAATGGAACCGTGACTTTGACTGGCTAAAAACTGGAAAGGAATGTGGTTCCAATCTAAGAGAAGAACATCTCTAAAGAAAAACGTACACACCAAAAATAAAATCAAACAGAATAGCGAGCCTACCGTGTAGAACTTTTATTTTGCGGATTTTGCGGATGGTCCTTGATCCGCAAAAATAAGTTCCAGGAGAAAAAAAAACACCAGCAAAATTAAAAACCGCAGAAATTTACTCCCGTTAATATAATTAAAAACGGCTTTTAATCCACTTGTGCTACTATAGATCATACATTGGAGTAAAAAAGAACGTTTATTTTGATATCTGCATTGACAAAAACGAATCGGAGCTTGCTACTTACAACACGAAACGATCAAAGGTCAAGTCAAATAGTTTGCCAGTCTCTGAAGGCACAAGAAATGACCGGCTAGTCGTTGATTGAAATGTCTGAGAACATGTGAGAAGTATATAAACTTTTTTTTTAATTAAAAAAGTAATAACAGTTGAAAGTATTACATTTCCGTTACTGTAGATGTCTTGCTGCTTGAAAAGAAAACCACAAAAATTAGTTCCCAGCGGAAATTCAGTCAATTCAAGCCGCAAAAATTTGTTCCCGTAAACCTCAAAAAATCCGCAAAATGAAAGTCCCGCAAAAATTTCACACTATACGGTAGCAGTGTTTCGGGTTGAACCTCGACTGGGTTTTATACTTATAACCAATCAGGTACAAGATGTTTTCACACTGAGGAATATCCTGTGTCGCTTACCATATCATCTCGCTGTTGGTGAACTGGGGTGATGTAGAGGTTCTGACCACTGGGATCTCTGTACGCGTATGTTGGAGGTGGCGCGTGTTGGTTCAATATTCTGCTGATTCAAAAGTAGACTGATTAGCAATAATCGATCGATCGATTGACTTACTGACTACGCCAATCGAAAAATGACCTCACATAGACAGACTAACAAACGGACTTACTGACTGACTGACTGACTAGCTAACTGACTGATGACTGACTGACTGACTCACTCACTCACTCCTGACCAACAATTCAGCATTACCGTTGTCTGTCCGCTGGATCCCAGACCACTATCGGATCCCGAGTCAGAACCGGTCTTACAGGAGGGCGACCTGGGTAACCTGGCACACCGATGGGAGTTTGCAGCATCGCTGCTGGGTAACCAGGCATGGTGGGTTGAACACGCCTGCGTTGTCCAGGTGTTGGTTCAGTGGCTCGGCCATGCGCAGGAGGTGGCTCTGGCAAGGCTGGATGACCTCCAACGTATCTAAAAGAAACCGTTTTAAAAGCGTAAAGGACCTTGTTATTGGTGACGTGATTACTTTCCGGCCTTTGCAGCCCTGGCACTGATTTGATAAGAGAATCACTAAAATCACAAAATTTTGCGTCTTCATGACGCTATGACATTCACATTGAAAACCCATCTATGACGTGTGGTTTAGTGACAAATAAGGAAAGGACAGATAGCAAAGTCGGAACCAATAATCAAGAGCAAAGTAAAAAGAGAAATATCATGAAATCCTAACCTAGGAAAAATGGCGGGTCGTGGGACAGGAGCGGGATATTCGTCGGGTTGTGGGGACTGTCCCTCGGGTTCCACGGTAGGTTTCTTTGAGTGAGGTCCAAATAAAGCGAAAGCGTCCTCCAACATAGCGTGCATTCGCCGACGTGTTTCATTCATGTCAATTTCAGATTCGTCGCTTGAAACGTTGGAAGCTGATTCTGCAGATTTTGCGCGTTTCTTTCCATGGTCCTACGGGAAAAAGATTATCCGTAAGAAAAACACAAGCTCTGGATCAGGCATTTCCTTTCTATCAAAGTCGTTTCATCAATCGTACCCGTGTGCTGGTAGTTGAAGATGTGGTTTTCGGACCCTTGAGTTTTCTGTAACTCTTAAGATGCGGCATTCCTTCTTCATCTGTTGCTACTGGGCTGCTTGGTGGCCGTCTTCTGCGGCGTTTTCCTGGTTTACCGCTGCAGAACAATATGCATTATTAAAACCCGAAAGGAGTTTAATTTAAACACAGGGCAGAGGAAAATTAGCCTGTTCCAGGCTCTCAGATTGTGGAAACGCGCCAACAAGACGGAGCGAGAGAAGAAAATCGAGCTGGGACTAACAAACAAGCGGGTATGACTAGAACAACAACAACAATGACTTCATTTATACATAACTAAAAAAGGGCCTTTGTAGCCCACAATTAGCGGGCTACTTAAACTGAAACTGTATAATAAAGGTCACACACACACACACACAAAATAAAATAATATCAATCAATCAGTAAATAGCAATACGAATAAAAATAAATAATAGTGATAATGATTACGTTGAAAGTTATAACAAAGCCAGTTACACATATATAAAGATGTCTAAATTACATTAGTATCACCCAACTAGTGGACTAATGCAAATCCTGCAGTCTGATTGGCTACGCTACTAGAGGACTATTAGCTATAGTCCTCTAGTAGCAATCGAGCGTGACGCTTTCTTTCGTTTTATTCCCAAATAAATATTTCTTCAATTTGCATTTGCTAACTTTGTTATTGCCTTTTCTGTCCGACTAGTTGGGTGATACTTAAACAATTAGACACTTCGCCCTCAAGGGCCACCGGTCAATAGCCTATTCGGCTTCGCCGCACGGGCTATTGACCGGTTAGACTATTAATTAGCCTATGGGGAAACTGCATTAGAGACCAGGGCTAACTCTATTATTTGGGGTGAGGAGGGGGGAGGGAAAGGGGGTGAGGGGGGTGGTGCGGGGGAAGGGGGAGGTGAGAGTCGGACGTAAGTTGGGGGAGTCAGGTGAGTGTCTAAAGAAATTCTCACTTGCTTTGGTTTTGTTTTACTTCGCTATGTGATTGGCTGGATAAACATGCTCTATTTTCTCAAACAATGAGAAAAAAAATCGCTACCCATGTAATGCATTGCTTCGAAATTCATCATTTAATTACGCTGTTCAAACAAACAAAGTTTTTAACACTCACGTGATCACACGCTCAGCAGCGGCTTTCTCAGCAAGCACATCGTCAAAATCGTGCTGAGCTCTGTCCCAGGCCCTCCTCTCTGGGGGAAGAGAAGATCTTGTGCTGTCACGCTTTCTGTCACGCAATCGCTGTTTATTCTTCTGTCGCTCCAGATCTGCTCTCTGCTCTAGTTCTCGGTTAGTGACTTTTCCTTTCCTGCGGCCACTGTCACCATCAGAAGGAGGCTATAAAGTTTTACAAGTATGTTAGTGCAGTAAAAACTCACACAACTCTACATCCACTCTCACTCCTAATGGCCACACTAAATAGCACTTTGTTGAAACATACAGTTTACATGTGCAAAAAGTGCGTGCGATACTAACCTGGTTAAGGTAATTAATTTTGTAAAAACTTGAAAAAACTTTCAGATGAAATAATTGGCCTCTTCACGAAAGCCTTCATTTTCAATGAAAATAGATTCTTCTACACCGCAAAACTAAGATTAACAGCGAATATTTGTCACACAAGCTTTACTACCATTAAACAAAGCCTCTGAGGTCGAAATATATATCGGCGGTTTACCTCAGCCTTAGCTCCAACAAGAGAGGTCTTCTTAGCATCTATGGGGGGTAGGTTTGGGGCTGGATGCACCGACGAACGGAAGCGCACAGGGGGGTACCGTGGGGGACCACTTGCCTCACTCATTACAGCTACAGTAGGCAGTTGAGCTGCTGAGTGTTTCATCTGAAAAGAAACCGCAGGAAAAAGTGAACAATGTTAGGACAATGTTAAAATAATGGTGAATGAATGCTGTCGTGACTGAAAACCCTATTTTAACATCTTATGATTTATTACATTGACGAAAGTCGCCTCGAGAGTTTGAGTGTTCAAGAAAGATTAATCAGTTACTGTGCTTCAGTTCTGTCAATTATGCTGATTCAATCTCGTGAGACTTAAAAAAATCCCAAAAGTGCGACAATTAAGCAGACAACGCAAAAGAATGCGGAAATGACTGAACCCGACTTCCGGTGATCAATTTGCCGTTCTACCATTGGCCGCTTAGTCGGTTTTTTTGTCTGCGCGCGCCGGTCGCTGTCATCACATGGTCTTTACTAAATGTGGCTGTTAAAACAAAAACTAGGGGGCAGTTCTTCAGTTTCGCAAGATTCGTTCGGAGTCGAGTCCGTCTCTGATTTACTGGCTATGAAATTTATCACACAAAGACTCCTTTATACCTGTTCTGGTGGTGCCACACTCTCGGCTTCAGTCTCAGATTCTTCTTCGGACACCTCACTTTCTTCCTCGCTCTCGTCCTCTGAAAGTTCCTGTCGTCCCTGTACTTGTTGCGTTACCTGTGGCTCTTGCGGTCTCTGTGGCCTGGCAGGAGTTCTTTTGGTGGCAGGGGGTGGTTTTGTTGCGTCTTTGGATCTCAATAAACCCACTGTGCTTCCTGTAGGGGTCACAGATGTTACGCTTTCATCATCCTCCTCCTCCTCCTCGTCGTCGTCTTCTCCTTGATAAGCGGGGTTTTTACTGGCCATGAAGAAAAGGGAAGGGTAACTCTTAAATGGCCTCTGATCTATGTTGCAATAAGCTGTTTAAGCTACGTCAACACTAACGTTGACGAAATCAAAGAAGTTGGAAAATGCATGTTTGCAAACTAAAGATTATAAGGGAATTTCAAAAGTACTTGTTCAGTTTTTTAGCCTCTGAAAAAAAAAACCCATACCAAGAGGGGTATGTGATAAGTTAAATTCAGACGTTTAAAAACTCTGTAGAGTGCTGAGTCATATATTGAAATCTATTCACATATACACTAACGCAATACGCAGTGCGAGAAAAGCCTTTGAAGGATTTCGCCATCAAAAATGCTCCGACCATACTCGCAGATTTAGCGAAGGCAACGTGGCAACAATGACAGCGGCGCTGACGTACTTGACAAATTGAGCACCAGAAGTATCGTTCAGTCCTATCCGTGCGCTTACGCCTTTAATGTTGCGAAGTGTTTGCTAAATCCACCTTACGTCGCTTTTTTTCACCGACAACTTTAAAATACCTGGTAAATTCGCTCGCTACCATCGACACGGAGTAAATAACCATTATCAGTATTTGGCCTTACAGACTGACGGCTTCTCTAATTGGTTCTTTCTGTGGAGGCGGTTTTCCGACTTTTCTTCGCAGGGACGTCTCTCGTCCGCGTCTGGTTGATTTTTCGATCTCTTCTTCCTCTTCGCGAGCTGAGGTGAATGCTGTTGTACGTATGCCTGATACGTCTGACTCCGTGTACCGAGCTACATCAAATCCATGAACCGGGCGAGCCTGGAAACCACATTCAAAAGCAAATTAGTGGAGCATAGAGCGTTATGTAAGAAGGACGTGAAAACCACATTTCTGAATTCTTTTCAGCCTCTTTTTCGAAAGGGAGTCGTGCAAATATTAGTTTTATTTTACACAAGACTGAGAACTCAGTTTCAACAGAAAGAGCGAGCACCAAAGCTACAGTTAGGTCAGTAATTTACCGCACTAAGCGAGCAACTTGTCGCTGCTGAAATATGGTGGTGGGCTAAAACAGCATTTTCAGTCTTCTGCTTGGATTCCAAAACGCCTTTTGACGGTTTGGTACCGCAACAGAAATACTAAAGCTGACATTCCCATGCTAATGAGAACTTCGTACATGGCACCATAATGTCCCCCCCCGCCCCATGCACACACGCACACCCTTCCGCTTCCCCATTGTCCTCCTCACCCTCCTCCTGTTAGTCTCCAGCATCCTCATAGAGTCTGGCTCATTTTTAGGCTTTGGCGCCCCCTTCTTCCAGCGCCGGTACACAAGTAAAATGATCACAATAATGAGAAAAATCGGGCCGATGACCGCTGGAATAATCCACCACTTGATTGCGGGCGTGGCCGAAGTAGGAACAACCGCGGGGCTGGTTGGTACAACTAAAGGTCTTGGTGCGGTGAGAACCTACAGAACAGAATGAAATGAATATGAAAAGTGGGCCAGACTCAACCGTCAGTGAGGGCGCAGAAGGGTTATCATAACTTTATTACAACTCCAGAATTAGCTTCTCTGTGTAAATTACATTCATTACCAGAATGAAATGAATACGAAAAGTGAGCGAGACTCGACTTCAGTGAGGTCACAAACGGGTAATCATAACTTTATTACAACTCCAGAATAGGCTTCTCTGTGTAAATTAAGGTCAACGTCAGGGAGGGCACAAAGGGGTAATCATAACTTTATTACAACTTCAAAATTGGCTTCCCAGTGTTTGTAAATTAAGCTCAACTTCATTGAGAGCACAAAGGGTAATCATAACTTTATTACAACTCCAGAACTGGCTTCTCTTGGAAAATTACAACCATAATCTTAATAAGAAATTTACGGAAGGAAACAGTCAAATGAGGGAGAGAGAATGTGGATACTGAGTGAAAATCATACCGCGTAAGGCACTGTAAATGTTGTCATCTCGTTCGTAGTCAGCCGGTTCATAACAGAAGCCACATAACTAGCATTGGCTACAGTGCCAGAGTCCATCATGAAAAATGTCACGTCTACTTCTGAAACCGCTGTATTCGAGTTTCTAACAACATCTACAATCTGCGAGGAGGAAAGGAATGAAATAACTTCAACACAGGTCTTCAAGTGAGTGGTGCCATTCTTAGTGAAGCTGTTTGTCGACGTATTCATGGTTAGACAGTAGCCCTGATGTTATTACTTCAGTGAAGATTTAAGGGCCATTTACACGACAGAGAAAAAATGGCACGGGCCCGACAAGAACTGGAACGGTTCCAACAGTTTTTACAAAGAAACAGTGAACTTTTATCCGTTCCGCGACGGGTCCATAGGCGGATAAAAGTCCACTGTTTCTTTGTAAAAACTGTTGGAACCGTTCCAGTTTTTGTCGCGCCCGTGCCATTTTTGCTCTGTCGTATAAACGCCCCTTTAGGGCAGTTTTCAGTTGATTGTCAAAAGTAATTCTCGTTTGTTTTGGTTTTCCTTTACTTTGCTGTATGATTGGTTGACAAAAACTCGCGCCACTTTCTCAGCCAATAAGCAAAACCAAAACCAATCAAAAGTTGTCCGCGCAAATTTTCCTGCGCTTGGCGGCGGTTGCATGTAATTAGCTCAAATTCTGATTGGTTCACGGAGCTGTCTTCGTCTCTTGTGATTGGTCAGTGTAATTGCTTTGGTTTTAGTTTCACGACACTCTAAAAGTGATGGTTTGGTTTTACGTTAGAAATGAAATCTTGATTGAGCGATTGATCAGTAATATCTTTCACACGTTGCTGTTTATTATGCAGCGCCACAGGGTTCTAATATTTTTCAAGTACCAGAAGGTAGAATTCCGGAACTTTCCTGCGGTTCTGTTAATTATGCTGTTTTATTAAAACCACAGAAGTTGAACTTCTGTACAAATGTGATTCTAACTTTTGAGCTGGTGTGACAATTCAAATGAGAGCTACATATACTGAGCAGTACTTTCCTGTGGTGCTGTTTATTACGATGCACAAGATGGTTCTAACTTTTCAGTCTGCGGATGAAATCTTTCAGTGTGATCAATCGATTGAAAGCTAATGAGCAGTGTTTCCCTGTAGATCTGGCTAACTGTGCGGTATAGTAGGTGGTTAAAATGTTTGAGTCTGTCAAAGAAACCACTCAATGCATAGATCTTGTCCAGAAGGGTTTTATGCTGTCCAAAGTGGTTTCAATATAAAGCCTTTAAACAGATTTATACTCAGGTTCACACTACAACCAGGTGGACAATCAGACATGGCTTGATGCTACTCTGGTTTGAAAATTGATGAATGTAACTTAAAAAGTTACAATTCATGACCCAATTCAACTCCGCCCACGCTCCTTTAAACCGGAGTAGCATCAAACCATGTCAGATTTATACTCACAGTCGCGCTGGTGCTGCCACTTCGTCTTCTCCTTCGCGCAGCCTTTCTTCCTTTAGCTTCCTCGTACAGCGTGGCCAGCTTGTTCGCCAGTTCGCTTCGGAAGACAGTGTTCTCTAAGTCCTGGTTTTGAATTACGCTGAGCCCTATGATCACGTGATCTAATTCGGTGGCCGTGAGGGTTTCTGGGATGTAAACTGGAACCAAGACCTATGGAAAGAACGAATAATATACATGTCCTGCGGCAATGTCGATTTTTTTAATTACCCTTTCAAACGTTTCGTCAGCTCAGTAATACTACTCTGAGGGTCGTTACGTCGCCTAACTTCCGGCGCATTTTACGCGTCCACTACAAAAGCAAATGGCCAACTGTGAACCCACCATCAGGAAGGCCACAATAGTTTTCAGTGGTGCCAGGAGCCCATCACTAGGAGCGTACAACTCCCATACTAAGCCTATGTCACGGCATTTTTACAGATCGATTTACTTTTAGACTATCTTTCCCGTAAAAAAAGGCAGTTCCGGTACGCGCGAAACCACATCATCATCACCTTCTTTTGTTCCAAAGTTTCTTAGCTTCGCAGAGAAACTTTAGCACAAACGAATGGTCGAGGTTAAGTTTCGCACGAGAGAATGGGGCTCCTGAGGGAGTGCCATATTGGCGGAAAATCCAATATAAAAATAAATCGGTTTGTGAAAACGCCGTGACAGGAATATAGGGCAGTTGTACGCTCCTACCGATGGGTTCCTGGTGGTGCTGTTTGTTATACTGTACAAAATTTAGTCCAACTCTTAAGTCTGTGAATGAAATCCTGAGGCATTACCACTCAAATGAAAACTAGTGCGCAGCACGTTTGTGTCGTATTGTTTGTTATGCTGTACAATATGGTTCCCAGTTCTAAGTCTGTGGACAAAATCCTCCAGTGTGAACATTCAAATGAAAGCTACAACGTCGATTACTTTACTGTTGGAGTTTATGATTATGACGGTTTTAACTTCTGATTCCATGGATGACACATACGAGTACTACCTTTCATTTTAACCATAGGAGAGGCCATGCCTAGAGGCCATGCCTCTCCTCAGTCTCCTAGGTAAGTGAGTTAGGATCGAAATAATCGGAGATAAATCCGTTATTACCTGGACTCCTAGCTTTGCAGTGAGTAGGTTAACATGAAGAACTTTGAACGCTTCCACGACAATAGTCCTGTTGACTCCCTTTTCATCAACCAAGATGTAAAATTCCAGGTAAGTTCTCTCGTCCGGTTCGTGCAATATAGTGTGAATCTAGAACAACAAATACATGTGATTAATGAACAGTTTTCTTCTTCTTCCACGGTTTCCCCGTCTTTGCTGTGTTAAGTGACAAAGTGGAGTTTGGGCAGTTCAAAGAAATCAGCACCTCCTTCTACAGCATTTTTCAAGATTTTGCCAAATCTGAAAGACTGCCGATATATGTAGCTATTATTCAACACATCGTGACACTCTCCAATTAGGGTGCATGCACTCAGTGTTCGGTGCATCAACATACGCATTCTCCTTACAGTACTCATGTATTTCGTATGTTACATGTATGGAGAATTTGTATAAACATTGACTCAACTCAACTGATCCCTGGTGATCATTTCCTATATTCTCATGCCCTCTATGCTTGACGAACAAGGGATGTGGAAAGGAGAACTTGGCTAGTGGTCAGTATTGGGATGTAAATGGCAACAGATATCATACGATAGACGTAATTTCGTGCGTGAGGAGGAAAATGGCGGCTTCTGTTCTGTAATAAACTCGGTAAACTGGGGAGGTAGGATGGCCGAGTGGTTTAGGGCACTGGATTTCAATGCGGTGACCCGGGTTCAAATCCCGCTCTGACCACTAGCTGGTGTTGTTCTGGGTAAATAAGTACCTGGTTCAACTCCTCGGTCATCCTTGTAAATAGCTATAGCCAACCGGTTTGCCTCCCGCCGGTTGGGATTCTTGTCATGTTATGTTTATTTGAATTATTTGTTTCTTTGGATTTAAGTGTAGTGCTTGTAAACTAGCTTGGATAGCTAGGTGCACTTCCACTATAAACACAGTATTTATTTTTTTTATTTTTAATGTTATCAGTGTTTTGAATAGTAAAACTGTCCAATATTGCGGAATATCCCTAATTATTCGACTAAGTACTGGGCGATATTCCCCACGATTTCTGAGAAAAATTGCCAATTATACTACTGGCTTCAAAAAGACCGTTGAAGCAGGGCATTATTTAAAATCAAATAACGAAAGGACGCAAACAAATGAGGCGGAGTTACGAGTAATTAAACCCAACAATCAAAATTACTTCGAAGAACGCGTCGAGGAATGTCCAAGGAAATAGCCGTCAAAGCCATGTATAAAGAATCGTCCTTAGCTGATACAAACAAACCGTCAACAAATTACTTCAAAACTCACCGTCGCTGAAACATTCGTCGATACGGGCAGTTGTTGCTTTTCCTGATAATACGAAGCCAGCTTGAGTTCGAGCTTTTTCTTGTTTACTGCACTTGAAATGTTGCTTCCAGCAGAATTTTGAATAATAAGAGATACCAGATAGCTGGTTAAAATAGGCGATGTTGTTGGTTTCACCAAGGGCTCTGGCATGCTGACAACCTTAGCAGAATTTAAGATGAATAATATTATTGACATTACAACCAAAAAGTTCCTGTTATTGGCTAACCTGTGGAATGGGGTTACATCGTGCAGAGGGAACCGGGATATCACCTTCAATTCACACCATGCTTTATACACAAAAACTAACACCGGAAAAACCTGAGTTAAAATAGGAAACCAAGGTCTACAAGAAGTCATATGAATAGTCTTGCAACACTGGGTTGCCACTCATCAGGAAAAACCAAATTCGCGACTTTTGACTTTTCACCCAACATCCAAGGCAAACCCTTGGAAAAAACTCCAGTACAAAGGTAACCCCTTCGTAGCGCATTACCGTTGCCAACAAGAAAACAATCTTCGCAAACCTACCGAAAAACCACAAGAAAACTACCGAATTTTATTGCCGTTGGCATGGAATTTACAGTTTTCTTTCAAAAATCTGGGAATTGTGGTTGTCCTTGCAAAAAAAATCTTTGTCTTCGCACATTTTTCCCCAACTATAATGGTTTTCAATAGTTCATTTTACAGTTGAATGTTGAGTGACCAGGCCTTTGAATAGAAGTGAGGCTGGGGGTGACCTTGTTTTGATACAAACCTCTCTGTCTTTCTCATGTAAATGCAGACTAGTTAGCATAACAGCAACATGATTTACATGAGAAAAGCAATGAGGTCTGTATCAAAACAAGGTCACCCCCAGCCTCGCTTCTACTCAAAGGCCAGGTCACTCAACACATAACTGTAAAATGGCCTATTGAGTATCGTAAAACCAAAATCAAAGCAAGTACTCTGACCAATCACAAGAAACGAAAACAGTTCAGTGAACCAATGGGAATTTGAAGTAATTACATCCAATCGCCGCCAAGCGCCAAGCGCGGGAAAATGATTAATTTCGGGTTTGCTTCTCATTGGCTGAGAAAGTGGTGCGAGTTTTGTCAACCAATCACAGAGCAAAGCGATGCAAAACCAAAGCAAACGCGAATTACTTTCAATACTCAATAAAAACCGCTCTAGAACAGCCCTGTGGCAATTAAACTTACGTCTAATTTCAGCAATTGCGACAACTGCTTCTCACTCAACTTGTTATAGTTTTCGGCAGCTTGGGAAGCAGGGACGCCTTGGCCACTTTTAACGACGTAGAATATCACATGCACGTCGCTTCCGTTTAAACGTTGAATGCTTTGAACCTGTGAACAAAACAAAAACGATTACCGCTCCAAAAAACAACATCCAATATTTGAATATCAGTATCTGGGCAACTGCGCACCGACCCCTCCCCTAACCCAACAAGATATAATAAGTTAAGTTAGTATTAACGTTGGCTTAGGAGAGGGGTAGGTGCGGAGTTGCCCAGATACTGAAATTGATCCCAACATTGTTGGCTCCAACATGTTAAGTGCGTTTGATCACCGCGTTCAACCAAACGCATCCAGTACGTTGGACACAACAATGTACCTGAGGGTTGACCAGAAAATACAAATGTCCCAAAGCATCGATTTATCCACTTTAAACCCACGGGTTTTTTCTAATGATGGCCTGATCGTCTTTGAACTGAAGTTCGGAAAATCCAACTAGCAGCATATTTAATTGATGCCCTTTTGTTTCAGTGTATTAAGAAGAGGCTTTCAAACAAAATCTAAAACAAAAAAACACAGTAAGATGCGTGAAGTCCTGAAATAGCGTCAAAAGATCAGTACTCACGATTGTAGTGACCATAAAGTTCCTCTTTCGCCTTTTGCCTGTCACCTCGGCAAATAAATAAGCTTCAGAAAGTTTCGCTTCCAAGTCATTCTGGAATTGTAGCGATTGAATATCTGTATTTTGAGGCACGGTCAGGGTGGTCTGTAGCAACAGCATTGGATCAGGGGGATGTGGTGGTGTTGGTGGAAGAGGCACAGAACTAGACACCGCCTGTGAAACTGTCCCTGTTGGCGAGACAGATTGACTTGACGGCACTTCAAGAGACGAAGAAACCTCTGTCGTGGAAGAGGATAGTGATGCAAGCACTGATGTAGAAGTTTGAAGAGGAAGAACTGAAGTGGAAGTGGGAAGAAGCGACGCTCCGCGGAACGATCTTGAAAACGAGATGCTACTAGAAATACTTCTGGAAGCATTAACTTGAGAACTTGGATTTGAAGTTCTGGAGTTAATGGTAGATACAGTCACAGAGAGAACCGCAATGATGGAAGAACTTCCCCTTCCTGTGGATTTTACAGTAAAGGATTGCATGCCAGGGAGACCGCCAGGGTTGGTTACTGTATGAGTTGGTTGTAAAGCCACAGAGCTGGCATTCAGAGATACTGATGGTAACAATGGCATAGAGAAGACACTCACAGTACGTGTAGAGCTCACAGAAACCGTAGATGACATGTTAAGTTGCGGTGTTGACACCAAAGTGGCCTGAACTAATCTGGTTGTGTAAACTACATAGCAAATTCCAAGACTTGAAATGGTCACCAAGGGTGGTCTGTAACCAAAAGAGCTCGAAAGGGAAGTCAAAGATGAGCTGAACGCAGTAGGCTGTACATGTACCTCGCTTTGAATCGTTGATATTGGTCGTTGAATGATCAGAGAACTAGAAAACGTTTGTTGAAGTGTTCGACTGCTCCGATCAGTTGTTCTACTCGAGGGCAATCCTGACACTGACACAATGGAACCATGAAGTGTAACAGACTCTAAAGATCCGTTTGCTGATAAAGAACTACCGACAGATTTGGTCAAAAATGAAGGCGTAGGGAACACCGCACTTGGCAAAGGAGCCTCCTGAGTGGACAAATCTCTTCTCAGTGAAGACGAGGACACAGAAGGAATGATAACTTCAAAAAAGGAGCTTAATGTCGACGACCGAAGTGACACGATTACGGGAGAAAATGAAGAAATATGTTCGCTTGACGATCCAAGTAAACTCTTTGCTCGAGCAACTGAAGACGTACCCAAAACTGTCGAATACCTAGGTTTATTGTCAACAGCTGATGTAAATGGCAAACTCGCAGAAGAAGTTTGTTCGCTGGAAGGTAATGATACAGTTAAATAAAGGGTACCCACAACTTTTGTTGGAGACACCGCAACAGACGTTGCCCCATCTTTAACAGCATCTGATGACTGTGTCTGGCTGGCAGTGCTCAGAGATGACAACAAAACAGTTCCAACGCGAGGTACACTCGCAGACATAGGAACTGATGATGGGATTTGCATGGTTGTACTACCATGACTGCCTGCGCCTCGCGTTGCAGAATGGTTACTACGTGACGCACTTTGTGATGCTGTAGTGACGGTTTTTCCTGAGACGGAGCTGGAGGCTCCTACATGTACACTTGAAAGCGACGCCGCAGTTTGCGTAATACTGGTTGTCCCACCTTTAACAGCATCTGATGACTGTGTCTGGCTGGCAGTGCTCAGAGATGACAACAAAACAGTTCCAACGCGAGGTACACTCGCAGACATAGGAACTGATGATGGGATTTGCGTGGTTGTACTACCATGACTGCCTACGCCTGGCGTTACAGAATGGTTACTACGTGACGCACTTTGTGATGCTGTAGTGACGGTTTTTCCTGAGACGGAGCTGGAGGCTCCTACATGTACACTTGAAAGCGACGCCGCAGTTTGCGTAATACTGGTTGCCCCATCTTTAACAGCATCTGATGACTGTGTCTGGCTGGCAGTGCTCAGAGATGACAACAAAACAGTTCCAACGCGAGGTACACTCGCAGACATAGGAACTGATGATGGGATTTGCGTGGTTGTACTACCATGACTGCCTACGCCTGGCGTTACAGAATGGTTACTACGTGACGCACTTTGTGATGCTGTAGTGACGGTTTTTCCTGAGACGGAGCTGGAGGCTCCTACATGTACACTTGAAAGCGACGCCGCAGTTTGCGTCATACTGGTTTGTTGCTGTGTTGAAGACGCTAAAGGCTGTTCAGATGAACTGGGGATCAGTGATGAAGACTGGGAAGAGAGTACCTCCGACGATATTTGCCCTGATGAGCTCAGCCACAGTGAAGGTGTAAAGCCAGCGCTTTCACTCACACTAGATGTCTGCATCAAGCTTCTACTTCGCTTGGTCTCTGACGAAGTTGATATTCCACTGGAGCTCTGAAGACTAGGGGAGTCCGCTGTTCTTATTACTGACCTTGTAGTAGTAGCAGAAGCTGTATGAATGTAAGATGGCTGTGGTGCACCTGAATTCAAGCTGTGCGTAGCTGTCATGGACATGTTACTATTACTGGCTTCAACTGCTCTTTTCTCTCTCCGCCTTTCAGCAGGTCGAGTAAAAAGTTCCACTGTGGATGACAGAGGCGCTGACGATGATGATGGTGCTATGTTTATAGCAGAAGAGGTATCAGCTGTGTGTGCTAATGAGCTCGTTAAAGCTACTTGAGACAAGGTATAATCTGTGTGTGATACTAAGCTTGTAAAAGGACTACTTGTAGCACCAGTTTGAGAGTTGGTCCCATATGAAGACCGAGATAACGATGCAAGTTGCCCGCTAGTGCTAGGTGTGGCTGATGGGGATGGAGCAACTACCATCTTAGAAGTAGAAGATGAGTTGCTTGAATGTGGAATTGAGCTTGCCGCTGACACTCTTGATTGCAATCCAACAGTGCTGGTGGTAAACACTCCACTGCCTGTAAGCAGTAAAGAGCTTGAGGCATCCACTTGTGCCAAGCCAGACAATGAAGTACTGGAAGCACCAATATGGGACACTACACTTGATAAAGTAGAAGTTGCTGTGGCTAGGGATAAATTCTGTTTATTTGAAATACTAGGTGTGGCCACACGTGGAGAAAATCTGCTTGACGAGGCCATATGACTGAAACCAAGAGTACCGTTTGCTGTGGAGGCACTCTGCATTTCAATGGCCGAAGAACTAACAATGGGAATAAATATAGTACCAGTCTGTTGCTGAGACGACACAAGAGCCACAGTGACACTTTCAGATAGCGAAATGCTTGGTTGTGATGATGTCAATGTTGGTTTAACACCACTTCTCAAAGATACCAATGATGGTACAATGTTGGTGCTTGACGGCACTTCCGCTGACCTAGTAGAAGATCCGAGTACATCAGAAGTGACAGCCAACTGACTCTGCATCTCACTTTCTTTAGTTGTCATAGTAATGGGCTGTGTCAGCGTAACTGTTGGCAATTCTGGCAGCACACTGCTCACACTGCCAATGTCCAGTGTCACTTGAGGAGTTGTTGCTGGGATTGCAGTGTGATTCACAGTCATAACGGGAAGGATGGTCTTTTCCACCACATAGTAGATATAACAAGGGGTAGAATATGACGTGACAATAAACCCATCATAAGTTGAGGTCTTATTTGGAGAGAAAGATGATGGCTGGGCTATCTGGCTTGATGATGATGTTGCCTTTGATGAAAGAGTAAGTTCACTAAGCAAGGTAGATTGGCTGGTTACAATTATTGGTGAGACCATTAAACTTGATGATGCCAAAAGTTTAGAACTTGACATTTTCACTGTCGTCATAGTAGTGGAAGATAAAACCCCTGCATTAGACACTGAACTTAATGAGGTGGCTGGTTCAGAGGAGTATGCAAAAAGCTCGCTTTTTGATGACAGAGATGGTTGGCTTGTGATGTTTTGAGACATTAATGAACTTGATAAAACTGCTACTGATGTTGAAGTCCCATTTGGGACTGTTGAAGATGATACAACCCCTATGGCAGCTGTACTAAGAAATGAAGCCTTGGATGACGTGTCTAAAGGGACAGTCCTTGAAGACTGGCTTGTGGCATTTTGTGTTCCCACCAAACTCAGTGACATTGTCGCTGATCTTGTCAGTGTTCTTGAACTTTCAGTGATGTTGTAAATGATTGAAGATCCAGTGACAGTGTCCAGAGAGCTTGACCCAATGAAAGAGGGTGTAGTAAGAAGGGTTGAAGTAAGATTAGATGATGGTAATCCAGATGTTATAACTACAGACATCGTTTGATTCTCCTGCAGAACTTCACTTGAAGGAGCACCCATGATAGAGCTTGTAACTTGAACAGGAGAAGTGCTTATTAACCTAGTTTTCAAAGTGCCAGGAGAATTGCTTGATGATAAACTACTGCTTGTCACCAGAACATCTGAACTAGACAAAACTGTATGAGATGTCTCTAGTTGTACCAATGATTGGCTGGGCAATCCTGTTGAAGAGACATAAATGGTTGTGTCATCATTAACACTCTTGGATGAATATGAAGGCAATATTGATAGACTTCCTCTGCTAACAGATGACTGCGACGATGGAGAAGAGACATGTGACATCCTTGTTTCACCTACTACGATGCTTGAGCTATTGTAATTAAATAATGCAGACGAATCTGATAGAGATGCATAGGAGAAACTCCTGGTGTCTACAACACCACTTTTGATTGTTAGACTAGCACTGGTATGTAATGTCTGGTTTAAAGTATTTGTCCTTGAAATGGATAAAATTGCAGTATCTGGTGAAACTAAAGAAGATGTACTGCTTGGTGCTTGAGAAGCTGTGGATGCTGTAGATGCTGCAAAAATAAAATTTGCATGATGTTAACAAATTTACATTTTGTTATGTAACCACACTATTCTAGGTAATGAAATAAGCATCATCACATACATGTATCTTAGCCACAGGTATCATAACACCTAATGTACATGTATAAGACTTACATATTCTGTATGTGGCAAGCAAAACACCTATACAAAAAGATTTATTATGTTTTAATGAGCTGAAATGTATTCAAATCTGTGCATTCCAGTGTATCTGACACTACAAGACAACAAATATAATATATAATATGATGTGACGGTTGTTCAGACACAAAAATTTATCTCCATTTTCACTACTTGTCTCCACGTTTCAGAGATTTTAGTTGACTGCTATAACTAATGTGACCAGAAAGGAATTAAATGATGTAATTGGCCTATGCATGATGCATGAAACTACTGCTGTAACTTATGCTTGCAAGAAAAACTGTAGAACCTTTCAGAATTCAGACCTGCATGACTTAAGTTAAATTAGCATATAGTACTGCTTTTGATTAAATTGGCCAACATCTAACTAGAAGGTATCCCCTGAATGCAAGCAACAAATATGGTTTGCAAACGTTGTGAAACTACACCTTGGTGATTTGAAGATACATATACAACTCCCAAATTTGTCCCCCAAAATTTATCGACACTTCTGGAATTAGAGCACCAGCTAAAATTAATATTAAAATGCAGACATGGCCAATGCCAAAAGTTGAAAAAAACATGCGAACTATTCTAAAACTTAGGTGTACCTAACTAGTTCACTATCAGTAAACTTAAACTGGACTTCATGTGGACATCCACTTGACAATGTAATAATGTTTTCTTATCAGCACTAAACTATTACGAAAAAGCAAATATCAAATTTCATTTACAGTATCCGGCAAGACCTTGGAATTAAAAGTACAAGGTCTGGTACACTGTATGTAAAGCTTATATCGTACGTAAGGACTTGAAACTTATCACAACCGTTAGTTTCGAACAAGAGCACTATAATCATTAGAAAAATACACTGTATTAACAAAGCAAAACCAACTAATGCTGTATATATATATACAACGCAATAAACCGTACGGTAATATCGTTAAGACCGTCAAGCATCACAACATTAAACTCACCAAATGTAGACAAAGTTCTACTTGTCGTTGAAATTCCACCCGTTGTAGTTTCTATAGCATTCAGATTACTAGAGGATTGAGCACTGGTAGAAGTGCTTGGCGCCGTGATTGAGACGAAGCTCGAAGCGGTAATAAAGGTAAATTTTGAGTTTGAACTTGCAGCATCACTCACTGCCACAAACACGAAGAAATCTACAGCGACAACATAAAATGTCCATAACATTCCCATAGGGATCCTTCTTTCATTCGTGAACTGTCCCATTACGTTGGACTTCTCTTTTTCTTCATCTCGATTGGTAGTACAGTTAATCGTTCACTTAAAATTTAACATGATCGTTGCAGTACAAGCTATTTTCGAAAATCATTACCATTTTCCATGACGACCACGTTGTGTTTATCGAGCGGACGATGTCACGTGGTCGTTCCGAGAATTTATCGATTACCACAAGGTTGCAGTCATTTTACCTTGGCTCTCTTTTGGGAGGAAATTATATTACACCCGAATATTGAACCTCGAATCTCTCTCATAGAGGTTAAAATAAAATATTCAATTGTAAACTGGCTGACAAATGGAACCGTGACACAATCAGTAACAAAATCATTCGAAAATGGAGAAATGTGAGTGCTCAATAACAAAGCAAATTCAAGAACGGTCGTTCCCGTTCTTGTTTTCTCGTCGCTATGAACCGCTCTTTCTGTTCTTTCTCTTCGTTCTCACCCAGAAATGAAAAATACACGCGTGTACGCTCCGGCAACATGCTGAGGGATGCATGGAACGAGTTTCCGCGCGCGTAAAGTGAACCTTGTCTCTAGTCTTTTTCAATGGTACGGTGGCTATGATCCATTTTTATGTAATTATCTTGTTGAATTCCACAATCTTTAAAAACAAATTTTAAATCCACAGCCGTAAATCGTTATAACTGAAAGGCGTTGAGGTATTTGAAGCCTGGGGTAAAATTTCATAGATTCAGCAATAAATTTCAGCAACAAAAAGAAAGATCAAAGGATGAAGGCTATCGATAAAGAAAACAGTATAGGAGATGACAAGTCACCTGAGTCATCAAAGCTCCCAAAACAACATGAAACAAACCATAATGAAGGCAGAATTCTTTGCCACGGTTTCGTTATACAGTTGTTTCTGAGTGCTGTAGAACAAAGGCAAAATACCTTGGCGACAATTCTGTATTTATATAGATCTTCCGAGAAGTTTCTTTTCAAACAAGGTTCAACCACTCACAAAGTACACCGGAACTGACTCTACCGGTGGCCTACTCGTGACGTCCCAGCCGGCCTTTTTACCCACTAACTGTATCAAACAAGGGTTGGAAATTAGGGGCGTGCTTTAGTCACGCGAGTTCAACAGACGCTTCTCTGAGGAGAATTTTGCATATTTTATAGCATAAAAAAGTCATCATCTTTGTCTGACTGAGCGAGCCATGATGCAGGTGGCGTTACAAAAATTCTTCACCTGTTCAGTCGTCGTGGCGGATATAATACAACACCCGATATTCTGGTTATGAGCTTTGTGAATGATCAATGTAGAAAACGGATATCTTTCCTTAATTCAAACTGTGACACTCAAAGGTGGTAACGAAATGCACTTGTTTGTGAACGGCGCGTGAAGCAGGCACAATGGACGTTTTCATCGACGTAAGGATCCCAATGCCAGCACAATTCGAATCACCGAGTCTAACGCGTATTGGAAGGTTCCAGCGCGGCATTTTGACAGCGGTGTTTATTCTGTTGCCTATATTGCAAGCGATTCAGTGGCAGTTTCAGAAACAGGGCTATAATATGGATCTTCGATGTACAGTTAGGGATAGAGTGACCGAGACGAGCGCTGAAGAAGATGACACATCTCGACATTTGACGGAGTACCGCCAGAGATACACTTCCGTCTCCCAAAGACTGTTCTTTCTTTTCGTTGCAGTGAATCTTTTAATCGTTTTCTTGTATATGTCATACGTGTGGGAGCGATTTAATTCGTGGGTAAAGCTCAAGACCGCGAAACAGCGTGGTAAAATTGTTGCCGAGCTCAAAGCGTCGACAGATGTATTTAAAGCGTACTCGCTTCAACTCTGCGTGAAGCTCGTGTCCGTCGTAGCGTTTGTTTTATACAACTGTGTTGAACAGTCAGTCGTTTTACCGTCACAAATGGAGTACCGAAAACAATTGACGCCGTTGCCTTTTGTTTTTGATAGCAACTCGTTCGACACTGTAGTTCATTGCTATGCCGATCAAGCCTTCCAGTCATCAATGTATAATCTGGCTTTGTTGACCTTCGCTACATTTTCTGGTGCTGTGAGTTTGACAGAGCTTGTCTATATATGGCAGGAAACTAAAGCTTTCATGCGAGTTTCAGATTATTACTTCTGCATGTTTTTACTACGGCACAATAGCGTGACACAAACCACAAAGACGCTAATAGAGAGGGAGTTATTCTTAGAAGAACAAAGGGAGACAATACAAGCACTGGTGACCAAAAAACATCTACAACCTCTTCCTTTTCTTAATCTCAGGTGCTGTAAATCCTTGCCTTCCATCACCAGCAGCATTTTTATTTCTCAACGAAAACTAAAATACAAGGGAGTGAGGAAACTGAAACACAAGCAAGAACTTTTCAGGACATACAGCGGAACTAAGAAGATACCAGTCGCCGGTGTACAGGACTTGTTCAAGTCGGGTAAAGACGCATCGAATCCAAAGAAGATTTTATTAGTCGGGGACCCAGGAATCGGCAAGTCTAAGCTGGTGTCCAAAGTTGTTCAACAATTCAATTCTGGATTGTTTTCTGCCGAAAGCGAAAGGCATAATCTTACATTTATTTTCTCTTTTGACTTCAAAGAGTTGGATGTAATAGACCATCATATCTCTTTGCAAGAATTACTGAATTACTTTGCCTTTTCGACGAAACTGGGGGACAATGTGTTCCAACAGATAGAAGCCAAACCTGATGAAGTCCTCCTTATTTTTGATGGCCTGAACGAGTGGACTGAAAAGTGTTCAACAAATCGAGATGCACATATACAGACTGGATCGAGAATGTCAGTATCTTGTCTTGTATTTAAACTTCTTTCTGGAGAGCTCTTACCGGGGTCCACTATTCTCGTGACGTCGCGATCAACAAGTTTAGATTCAAAGATCACAGAGATCATTACATTTGACAGATATGCAGAGCTTGGTTCTTTCAAACCAGATGAGGTCAAGTCTTGCGTTCAAGAATTTTTCCACGACAACAAACCTCTCAGTGTCAGTTTGACTAATCGTATTTCCGGCGATGAGAATCTAGAGGTCCTATGTCGAGTACCTCAAAATTGCCTTATTCTTTGCTTGTTCTTAGACTCCATAGTTTCAAGCAGAACGGTCGCGGAATTGCAAACACTAGAGCTTCCCTCGACAACTACGGAACTCTATGGAAGATTAATCGAACCTGCAATAGCAACAGATGGCGATCAGGGTAATCACAAAAAGGTGCCACCCTTTTATTCCGAGTTCTCTAACAATTACCAGGAGGTCTTAGAAAAGCTCTCCCATCTTGCATTTCTGGGAATAAACCAGGAGCGCTACATCTTTAGGAAAGAAGATCTTTCATTTGTTGAACTGAACATTTTTGAAGTAGAAATTCTAGAGCATGCTGGTTTTTTGCGTCGTTTGGGTGGCGATTCTTCCAAACATTCGGGCGTCTATAGCTTCAGTTGTCTAAGCCTTCAGGAATATCTGGCTGCCACCAGAATTGTCCAATTAAACAATATTGGCGACTTCCGATATTTTCTGGAAAGAGTGAACGAAAGTCATTTCAACATGTTACTTTTTGTAGCTGGGCTGTGTAAAGATGGACAGAAAGGCAAAAGTGTCTTTGTGTGCTTGATGCAGCATTTAACCGAAGCTATCAAGCTGAACTGTCTAGTTGGGGAACCAGTAATTGACAATCAAGCACTTGTTTTCTTCTGCAAGTGTCTCTTTGAAAACGGAACTCAACTTGGGCGCCCATTCGCGAGAGAAGCCACATCTTCTATGTCGGCGGCCAAACCCATTGTTTTCACTGAGCTTGGTGCAAACCCTCAAGAGATACAAGCGATTCTTTACTGCATGATTGAAGCTATGGGCGGTAATGTAAAGAAAATGATCTTTGAAGGCAATGCCATTGGAGACAGCGGGTTCCGGCAGGTAGCTTTATCCATTTGTGAAGCGACTTGCAGGTTGGAACAAGTCAATATGACAAGCTCAAGTATCACAAATGACGGAATGCTCTCGTTCCTGGAAATCACTGCAAGACACTCTTTTCTTGGCCTCACGATTCTTGGGTTGAGAGGGAATGAGATATCCAGCGAGGGAGCGAAGTATCTCGCCTGTGTACTCTTTAGCGAATGGTGCCAACTGGAGGAACTTCATTTGGGCAACAACAAAATCGGCGATTTGGGCGTGGAGTACCTCAGCGAAGCTCTCTGCAGCGGTCACAGCAAAATTCAGACTTTGGACTTGAGCTCTAATGGCATAACCCACAATGGAATCTTTTACCTCAGCAAAGCTTTAAGCAGTGCGCTTTGCAATGTCAAAAGACTCTATCTCCAAAAGAACAAAATACTAGATTTCGGAATGCAAGATCTTTGCGAAGCCCTTTGCACTGGAGAATGCAATCTAAGGGTGCTATTCGCCAGTTCCAATGAGATCACCGACGATGGCATCACATTTGTTGAGAAGGCCCTAGCACATAAGTCTTGCGGCCTGCGGGAGCTTTACCTGGGTTACAATCTAGTAACGGATAAAGGAGTCAAGAGTCTGCTCCAAGCCTTGCCCAACCATCAGTTTAACCTCCAAGTGTTATCTCTGGCCAACAACCCAATAACCGATGCTGGAGTGAAGATGTTGGCCAACGCACTGCGAAACTCGCATTGCAACCTGCACAGGCTTTGTATAAGCCTGGGGCGAACACAAGTTACTACCACAAAGGCCTCAAAACTGCAAGTACGATACGTCAATGCATTCTAAATGAAGACGTTTGTAGCGACACTTCACGGGTTGTCATGCCATGGAGGCAGTTAAGTCGTTTTGGTCATTTGCCCATATAACAGCATCCCGTGGAGCAGTTCGGAACATTTTATCAAATTCGCCTACATATAATCGATCAACCGCACATATGGCCGGATCAACAGACCAAACGGCAAGCTACAATGCAGTTTTAAAGTCTGGGGACAACTTTCGCCATCAAAGTAGTCCATCAAAACGCTTAAAGACAAACGAAAAAAATCTTCATAAATGCTTTTACAGTGTTTTTACATTTCCAAAGTAACAAAGAGCAAGACTAAGTGAAATGTCAATGGGTTTTTTTATTTAAAAAACTGAAGCCCCGCGGTTAAGTCTACCGTTTAAAATAGAAAATACCATTTCATTGGTAATGAGCTTATTCTATTTATAAAAGGTGTCTGTGGAATCACAAGGAGCATTTAGTTTAAACCTATCGTTTACTTACATTAAAGAAATGAAATTTATTTACTACATAAAATGCTATTTTGCAGACTGTTGACAAAATAATTTCTTGTGCCCTTGTTTGTATTTGATTGTTACTTGCTAAAAGTGTTGTTTTATCGTTGTTGTTTTCGTTGATGGTGTCTTGATCATGCATCAAGTACTAACCGGAGAAAGTTCTTGAATTTGTCCGTCAAAAACACTGCAAAAGTCGCTAATTCAAACTCCGCGAAAACCTTTTCAATAATTAGCAATCCTTACGATTCAACTGCAGGAGTAGCTGTATTTGTTTTCCAGCCAAACATTTATTGGTGTGATCGCGACGTTTGGTAACAATGAGAATCCCTTATGACGTAATAAACTTATTTTAAACAACAGAGAAGCCACCGCAAACGTTTGCACTCGAATGTCTTTACTGTAGCTAATTTACCTAATAAACCAAACTGATTGCCCCACACCCCCATCGATAAAGCAATACAATGTCATAAGAAACGTACCCCTCGTGTTGTATGGAAGAAAATGGTGCCCTCATATCGCGGACTACCCAGGCACTACCCTCCACAGAACTGCGGAAATTACCCAATAGCCAACTGTGTTAACAAAATACTTGCCGACAACAAAGACTTGAATCTCAACAGTATCCTCTGTTTCTTCGTGCAGCCTATCCGCCTTCCACAGCACCCTGCACGTATAGTTCCCCTCGTCGGTTGTGGTTACATTGGCAATACTCAATGTGCCAGTGTAAGGATCTATCGATCTTCCTTTCAAAGGGAATGAGAGGGACTGTCCGTCTTTGTGCCATTCATATTGCAGAGGAGGGTACGCTGATACGCCCAGCTCAATTGTTCCGTTCTCGCCATACTTGAGTATTTGTGGTGTCTTGACTCCGTGACTAACAACTACATTTGAAATGTTTAAATTAATATTGAAGTAAAGGAAAAATATTACAGTGCTCTGGAAAGGAGGATTTTCATTCAATCGAACAAAGGACCTCCTACCAGAACTTGGAACTAAGGCATGCGATCACGCACACAAAGCAATATTGGATGAGGCAACATCGATCGGTTTGTCAACCGAGCCCAGTGTACTTAGTATAGATATATATATATATATATATATATAATTTTTTTTATCTGAGTTCGGCCCCCTTTAGAGTAATTCAGTGTGTAGCTTTATCTTGTCTCTCTGAACTATTCACAGACAAAAATAAAGAAACAAACAGAAGAGACCTCTAAAGTCGTGCGCTTTCCCTCAGTCTGCGAAAGTGATCCAATGTCATATTAATTCAATTTCTGACGTCACCTCTGTACTGACGATCGAAGAACTTTGGGTTTGCTACTTACCCTTTCACTTGAAACAATCCAAGTGTCTGACTTTTTAAATTCTGATTTATATCGAATTTCAATTTAGAAGGAAACGCACTTACAATCGATTTCCAGGGTAAAACTCCTCGATTCCTTAGATCCCCTGCAAGTATAGTTCCCTCCATCACTGACTTTTACGTCCTCTATTACTAACAAATACGTGACATTTCCAATTATCTTGAGGCGGATGCGCCCAGACTGGTTATCCGCTGTTATATTTACACCCTGTATCACGGGCTGTCCAAGTCTGGTCTCCCTGGAAGGCGTTTCCCAGGCAACAAAGTCCTCCCCTGTCACCTTGCATCGCACTTTTATTGTTCGAAGTTGTTGGGCCGTTCTTCTTTGAAATGGAAGTTTTACCTCAGCCCCTAAAAAAACAGATTATGGATCAGGTAAAAAGCAAGATGAACTTTGAATGACGAAAGTAACGACGGAATGATTGAAAATGATAAAAAAATGAAATGCACAACTTACCTGAAAGACATACAGTTACTGCTACAAACAACAATAAAGTAGAAATGTTTGTCGCTTTAAAGACACGCAGACCAATCTCCATGAACAGAACTGCCTGTTATTGCTTCTGGTGGGACCTAAAATACACACCGAAGCACGATAAAACTGTGATAAAGATTGATGATGTGCTGTTTGTCATTTGTTCTTAGCTATACCACTGTACCAGATTCTCACGGCCATTCTATACTCCCCAAACTTAGTAAGTGCATGATCTACATTTCTGGCAGGAACAGGAAAAAACGCTCACGCAATATCCAGGGCAATGCAGGAATGTGAATATCAAAAGTTATCCAGATTTGATTGGCCTATCAGAGTAGTGCGTAAAAGAAATTCTATGAGTGACATTACAGTTGAGCAATGTCCAACGTTTTCTTTAAGTAGACTTACTGATAGCAGCTGCTATCTGGAATAAATACATAAACTGGGGACAGAGATTTACATACTTCTTAGGCAAACGATAGCACAGTTTCTGCTTTTTGAATATATCTATAGCCAGATAACTTACTTTTATTAAGTTTCAAGATTTATAGCCGGATGCAATGACTTTTAACTCAACCCGAAAGTTAAAACAAATATAATATACGTCACAGCGGGGAAATGTTGCTAGTAGCCATTGCATGCACGCGAAAATTTCATTATCATCTTTCCTTTCGTTTCCAAGTACAGTCGTTTATACCAATTAACCTCCTTAATGGTTCGTACGTTTTCATTTTAGATAGATTGAACGCGCTGGAGAGAAAAACATGAATTAGCTTCGACCCCGGTGGTAAAAGTTTTTCCTGAAATGACAGTCTTCGCTTTACTGTAACTCCATGATATCTTATACGATACGCCCCATATTCATAATTACACGTTACAAACATGATTTAGAGAGTTTGCACCATTAGAAAAAACTTATAAAATCTTTATTTATTACTAAGACAGCATGTACGATTAAAAAGCTTATAAAATATATATTTATTGCTAGATAGCAGTTTATGAATATTATATACATATATATATCTTGAATTTGTTTCTTTAGTTTCGTGTTTACATTATGTCTCGGATCCCCGAGTTGGTTTGGAAAATTAGCATAAGTGTATTTAATCTTCGTCTGTATGTTTTACCAACGAAACAGTCCCAATTTTAGTTTGCCCCAAAAAGGAAAAATGAATAACGGAAAAGCAAGGATGGGCCATTGGAACACTCGAAGTGGATCAGTTTCCCGAAAACACAGTTTACAGCCGAAACTACTTTTCACTGTGCACAGGTTAGTATAGCGTGAGTCATTTGAGAAAGGAAGTATTTCACTGACATAAAAGTAAAGCAGGTAAGCCCTTCAAAGGAAAAAGTGCCAGCCGTATAATCTGAATAGTTTCTCGACGTTATACGCAATAAACTTATGTTGAAATTATTCCTAAAAGGAAGGTGAATTTCACGGCTTACCAAGAACAAGCGAAGCAAATGCTTATTAGGTCCTCTTACACTTGTACTATGCTCAGTGACTCGGATTTAACGTACATTCATGTTCAAGTTCACCTCATTCGTTTCGTTTTACGAAAAGAGTAATAGTCAGACGTCTTTGCAATCTGATCGATTGTGGAATCTGTTGGTTTGTCGATCACTACGAAACATGCGTGCCTCGTCAGTGTTTACGTACAGCTGCTCTTCAGTGGTGAAAACGGAAATACACATTGCATTGTGTCAAAGTCATTTGTCATAACCCAAGTTTAATTAAATTGAAAGAGAAGGCCGGGCAGCAGGCAAGTTCCTTTCCGACTACCTCAGCCGTACTCAGCCTCGATTGGCGTCAAGAGGCGGAGGTTCTACGATACCCAAAGTAGACCAAGCTGCGATATTCTCACGAAGGATTCGGGAAAGCGCGGATTGATGCTAAGTTATCAATAACAACAACACCAAGGAATAATGCGTGATAATGAATCTAATGATCACAGTAGCTATTAGCCACTGAATTCGTAAAATGGATTAAAAACTACCCGTGGGTGTTAGGAAACGTTACTCAACGCTCCAAAAGAGCAGCGTAACACTTTAGTTACAATTTACTCATGTTTTAGTCTTTGTCGGATCCATTTTAAGTGTAACAGGCGTATTCAAATCTATCTCTTCCGTTAATGCCGGACAAAATTTATAAAAGCAAGTTCCTCCTTTTTTATATTTTTCGTTTGCATTTTGTAGTATCGTGATGGAATTTGTTTCTTTGCTTGGCCATTTTCATGTCATTGGTTCCATTGGTTTGTGGGTCAGGCCAAGCGTTATGAACTGGTCACTTGAGTGTCGTGAGACCAAAAGCAAAGCAATTACTCTGACCAATCACAAGAGACGAAGACAGCTCAGTGAACCAATCAGAAATTGAAGCAATTGCGTGCAACCGGCGCAAAGCGCGGGAAAATGCGCGCATAGTTTTGCTTCTCATTCGCGGAGAGAGCGGCGCGAGTTTGGTCAACCAATCACAGAGCGAAGTAAAACAAAATCAAAGCAAAGGCGAACTACTTTTGACACTCGATTGAAAACCGCTTAAATGAAGTGTCAAACAGTCTCGAAGTTATGTAGGATCTGATGATTATTTTCGCTCGGATTCTTTGTCACGACAACCATGCATGTGAGTTCTGCTACCGCTCCCCCCCCCCCCCCCATCTCCTGCCCACAGACTTATCAATTAGTACAGCTCGACCCTTTCTCGTTATTCACAATCACGGCGACGACAGTTGCGTTGAACAATCGAAGTCATCTATAAATGGCTGTTAAAAATCTGCGATAGTGCGAGACACTTCAACTGCCTCTACACGGCATTTGAAAGAAACCACGATCACGAAGCCCTCCTCCAAAACTTACTACACCAAGGGGAAAAAGAAAGAGGACGACAAAATCGAGTCCCACCGATAAAAAATAAGTTTATTGCGTATTCCAAGCCATAACCAGGCTTCAAATTAATCAATCCAATATTATATTTACATTAGCATCATTCACAAAAAGGCTGTTCTAAAACTCCGAGTGATTTCATGCCCTCACCATACAGAATAAAATAGACTTTTGTACACTCCTATTTGATGCACACAATTCTCAACTCCAGTGGCTCCATCGCTGGAGGCGAAAATGGCAGACGATAGCTCGACCGTCGAAGACTCCCGAACCAACGAACTAGCCCCTCATGTAGAGAATATTTAAGTTATTACTGAACTATAAATAATATATTTCGACAAGCTTTTAGTATTAACCATAGTGAACAAACCACAATTTATATTTCCCATTTTCCAATGCTACCACTTGTTATTCCTTTTAAAACCGCAAATAAGAAACCTAGAAAAGGTACAAGTTCGTGATTCTTTAAAATACCTAGCTTTGCTTCACTGAAACTATCAAATGGTGTTCATAAGTGACATTACACAGTTTCTATCTTAACCATCGAAAGTTAAAGCCAACCAATCAATACAACCAAAGCTAACGCGATAAACCAATCAAAGTTCGAAAAAGATATGCAGGCTGTGCAAAAGCGTGGGACGGGAAGCCTGGCGTAAAACATAGGGGGTAAGCCATACAACTCAAAGCGCGGGAAAAACGGGCCATTTGTTAAAACAAGAGTATTGAAGTTGAACCAACCACATGAAAGATTTAAAATCGACGGCCACACACAATGTAACTGAAATGTTTACTAAAATAAAAAACTCAAAACCCACTAAAAGAGCACAACACCTGAAAACACCTAACTGAAGTTCAAAACACCTTCTTTCGAACAACAAAGTGTTTGCCTCTCCATCGCCTTTGCCATTAAAACCACCAACGAATAAAAAAACCTGTTTAATTTATAAAACTATAGTATTTTTTCAATTAAAAGCATATTATCCTTCCATACTTGTTTGATATTTTCCCACTTGAAGAGGGAATAGATGTTGAAAAAACAAGTCAGTAACACATATCACTCAATCCAAATAAACCACAAATTATTTGTGCATTCGGTAAATTTTAAATCAAAGCTGTTTAAGCGGCCCAGTAAAAGAAAGCTTCAAAATAGTTTACTGCTTGACGGAACTATCAACAGTTATCCAAATGTATTCCACCTTCCAATATTAACACCATGTAAAGTAGCGAAGCAAGACGAACAAAGAGAGCATCAACTTTGAGAAGCTGAGCTCATGTACAATTAAATTCCAAGAAGCAATATACAAGAAAAATTCGGCAAGCATAAAAGGAGAATTAATATTTCTGTCTTAATACTTAAATGATTAAAGATTATCCATACTACACACTTCTGAAGTGCAACCTCAAATGACGATTTTGTTAATGTTGATAACAAACAACTCATCTTGTGCTTAGTATAAATATTTTAACAGCTAAATAATTTGTCATTTAAAATATGAATATACAATTTAAGTTCACAAACTAACAGTCCCTTTGTTGTGCCGTGAAAACCACATCTCACAATTTGTTTATATATTACAAATTAATAATGACAGTCGCCTCCTTGAAAATCTTTAACGATAACCTAAATTCGCTAGGCGCGCATCACGCGATAAATCAAAACTTCTAACCTGCAAACTGAGAAATTTTTTCATTTTGCTCCAATTTTAAAACCCCAACAGGAGCATTCGTACCAACAGAATAATCATTTTTCACGCACCTAAAAAACTCGAATCTGAAAGACCACGTATCATAAAAATCACAAACTCCATCAGCATTTCAACTTATTTCCTTCCCTTTAACATCTATACGCACGCTGCACCACACAAAAAATATTGCCATCCCCGCATCTCTCACTAAGAATTAGGTTATGGATAAAACAACCGCTGCTTTGTCGGGCTTGAGTTTAAAATGAACCTGCCGTACCCGTTATACGTACCACCCGGAACTACATTGAACGTCTTTACAGCACCCATTACGGGATTCTGATATCGTTGGTTTACAAACGACGGCGGCGCTTGGTAACCAACGCCCGCTAAGGCAAGCCCAGGTTGCACAGGGGGCGGACAGCTGCCACGAGAAAGCACCTGCCTTTGCGGGAGGCCTGGGTTTACAAAAGAAGGACCTGCGCCCGCTGACGATGTCACATAGGAATACGGCACGCGGCCGGACACTGGACCCGTAGTGGAAATTCTCGATACTCCAGTGTACAGCGGTTGTGACACAAACTGCGCATGGGTAGGCGGCAAGATGACCAAAGGGTTCCCGTCAGCGAAAGTCTCGTTTCCGGTGCAGCAGTGAGGCTCGTTCCCAGAGACGAGAAGAGTTTGTGAAGGTGGGTAAGCTAGAGTCGGCGAGATGTATGCAGGTGCCACAGGTTGACCGTACTGTGGGATCACACCCAGGGAACTGGGCCGAGACACTTTGGTTGGACTGTGGTGAGCTCCTTTGGGGTCAAAGTGATGTGAAGCAAAGCGAGGGCTCTGCATTTGTTCGACATTGTATTGATCACGAGGAAGACTGTGGAGCAGTCCACTAGGATTTGGTTGTGCTGTATTCTGGCCATAACTGTCTGTCATTTCTCCTTTCTCGTCAGCACTCTCAGTATCGGAGCAATAAATCATGGCACTGTCTTTTCCAACCTCATTCAAATTCCCCGCATGCTCAATCGCATGCACGACATTTCCCGGGTTCCCGTATGTGGTTGACGTCACCATTTCGTCAGTGGAAATACCGCTGGTTAGGCGACTATCTCCGTGAGCGTGTTCCATAGACTCATTCAACCTGGGACTTGCGCTCCCGATAGAGAAAGATGACGTAACAATGCAATCATCTTCGTCATCTTCGTCTTCATCATCACCAAACACATCACAGCGATCATCATGCTCGGTGACGTCACAGTGCTCCGGTTCATCATCCTCTACTTCCTCTTCTTCAATTTCATCGTCCAAGCCGTGCGAATTGCGATCGGTTTTGTTCGTATCCAGTGAATTTGGTTCCATTTCATCACTTGAGCTGGAGACAGTAATGACACTGGTGGAGGACGGCGAGTCAGGGATTTCTATTGGGGACGAGGTCTGCTTCGCTGGAACATTTGACGAATCACCAACCGGGCGAATAAACTCCAAGGGACTCGACGGCTGGTTTACTTCCCCAAACAAAAATGTCCTCTCGCCATATCTCCTTCTCGCCGGGGCAGGCGAAGACACAGTTCGCCGCAGGGGCCTGTGACTACTCGACAGTCCCAACGGCACATGCGCACTGGGGGCGTTTTGAAACGTACTGCTTGACAGCTGCCATGGTAACAAGCCGGCGGGAATGTGAGGTCCGCTCCAGACTGGCGGTGGTGCCACTGGCTGTTGCATGACTGGCATGACTGAAAATAGCACTGAACCCGCGGGACGGGACCACTCGTGGCTGATGAAATGACGAGGCTGTTGAGAAGAGGACGAGTAAAGAACAGGTTATGGTTTTTCCAGATGACAATTTTTGGAAAAAGTTCTTTCTGTAATAGCAACTGGTCACAAGTTCTTTCTCCAGTGATTTTGAAAACTGGCTCTTACTCTCTCCTCGAGACCCCTGGCTTTTCATAAACTCGCCAGGTAAAAACATTTCAACCACGTTTAATGCTGAGTTTGCCGAGAGCTATGGCTGAGCTGTGTTACAAGTAACAAGAGCCACGGAGATACTGACAAGCTTGCAAATTAGACCACAATTCGAGCGCTAGTTCTTCGTCAACGATCTCTACCTTTAAAATTAATCACTTATTTCAACTGGTCCGTCGACGCTGTATCACCGTTGCTTTAGAAACTAACCAGGTAACGAATTTGCATGTTAGCTCTCAAAGGCTGAAATTTAGTTAAAACTTAGACTACTAAAATTGTGCTCAAAAGAATTGATTGGGCCTACCTCACGTGCACGTTCAAATCCATCGCTTTCCTAACGAAACAATAGAGTACAATATTACTCAAGTTACTTAAGAACAATTTACAAGATGGCTTTAGTTGCACAGTTTGCTGTTCCGCAAATTCGTGTCCTGTGAACCTTAAGAAATGCGTTCTTTCAGAGTACAAGTGTTGACACCAAGCGTATGAGGAATAGTTTTACTATATATTCTCGACCCCAGAGGCCGCGATTCTTTCGGTCAGCACCAAGAATAACGACGTCTGGCCGGTTCCGAAATATGCGCAGTCTCAGTGAAGGTGCATTTTCTGAGTTTGCGTAGAAGAGTCGCAAGTCCGTGATTCACGGACTTCTTGTTTTGGAACCGGCCAGAGGTCGTTATTCCTGGTGCTGACCGAAAGAATCACGGCCTCTGGGTACGAGAATGTTTTACCATAATGAACAAAATTACTTCAAATCATACGTTGGGAGTGTCAATGTTTCATGGACTCCAATAAAGTGAGGTGAAAGTTTCACCTCACTTTATTGCCTTCCTACTTTACTATACATCTTTGTGATCTTAATTGAGTTTGTGTAGTCTGCAAGGTTTAAGAAAGAAACTGCCAACATCATCATCAACACCATCATCTTTATCCACAGTCACAAGGAGTCACAAAGTGGTCGTGATGATAAAATTCGGCAAATTGAAAAAGGCATCTTGTAATACGCGTGTAAAAGATCTTTTAAACCGTTCCATTTTGACTGACATCATCATCATTATCACCACACCATCGTGAAGAAAACGGACTACTGGTA